>JAVXUO010000564.1:0-33860 GCA_033065855.1 Escallonia rubra | reverse complement strand
TGTGCTCGATCCTCCTCTCTTCCCCGCCAAAATTGCCCGTTTCAACCGGTAATTCTTGACCATTGAAGAAGAAGATGATGATGAACCACCCCTCTTTCTGATTTTGCATTTCCCTCCATTTCTCCCCTCCACATTAATCTTTTGCCGTGGCATTGTCCTAGACTTGTGTATATATGCGGAACAAACTGTAATACCCCTTTAAGATTTCCTAAATTTGGGTTGATATTGAGTAAACCTCAGAGATTCATGGTCGCAATCATGGGTTTTGACTGCTTTGTAGATCTTCTAATGGAGTTTTGAAAACAGAGTAGCTAGATTTTCGTAATGCTTTTAGTCAGTCAAAAAGAAGAAAAAAACGAGCAAGTCTTGGACGTACCCTCTTTTAGTCCCTCGAAATCTTGTTGAGGATTGAAGTGATAGTGCTCGGATTTCAGAGCTTAAAGTGGCTTTGTTTCAAAACTCTACTCGAGGGAAAGAAATTTTGAACAGAGAGAGGGTTAGGGTATTTATTTGGTGACGTGAATGCGTGTGAGAGTGTGTGTGGGAAAGGGAGAGAGAGAGAGAGCTGTCAAAGATTGATCTTGAAGTTAGGAAGAAAAGGAGAGGGGAGGAGTTCTACAGAGTCTCTTGGCTGTTGCTTTACATGGAAAAGGGAAAGTCGGAGAGATAAAAAGAGGAGGGAGGATGACGTGGCGCACACGTGAGCAAGTTCGTGACCAATGACAGACGTGCATGTGTAAAAATGGAAAGATCAGAAGCAGCAGCTTGACTAGGTTCTGCGCATTTATACTTGCTTCTGAACTTCTCCCTCTTTCTGGTTTGGAGTCTGAAACTGGTAGTCATAAATGATCCTTTTCTCCAAGCAAACCTCCGTGACTTTTGTAGTTTCTTCAACGGCACCTTCTACTCTTGACAATAGCCACTTTTAGCCACATTTGTTCCTTGTATGAATTCTAACCCCTGCTAGGTGCTCAGGGGCACAAACCTAGATGCACGTTTCTCGTTCGATGGATGTTTTGCTCGTTAAAAAAAAAAAATCTTTCTTTTGAGGAAAAAAAACTGTTGTGCAGACAGTTTCAGTGGTTTGGAATGCAACGTACATTCTTGTTTTACCACCAAATGATCAAAATTCATTATTGGATGACCAAACAATTACTAGCTAACGAAACAAAGATCAGTAGCTTTGGTGGGTCCAGTAAAACCATCCATAGTTTTGCAAAATATTATTGGTTTCGTAGATGAACTACATTGTGATCATCGAGTGGTAATTTTAGAACATTCGGTAGTAAGTTTTGTTCATCTAGTACTATAAATTTGCGAGAAATGTATGGTGCACAACATTCCACACCACTGGAGTGCACCATAGCGTGACCCTTCGTTGTCGGGGCTGTGTAAAAGGTCAACTCACCATCAAACAGTCGTTTGAATCAGTAGATGCTTAGTTACCCCCACGAGTTATAGGGACGGGCTACTCGGTTTTCTTTGTATCTGCATGTACTGTGTATGGGTCATTTAGTAAGAACACGTATTAGAGCCCTAAAAAAAACAGAACTGGACCAACAGAGTCTCGAAAATGAAAATATGGAAACAATTGAGGAGGTCCATGCAAATAATCCCACAGAAAGAGAGGTACATACTACATACATATAGGACTAGGAGGGGCCAAGAGGGCGATTATTGCGGACCCATCAGTTGCTGCCAACTGCGTAACGTAAAATATATATATATGGCAAAAACAATCCAACAAATATAAACTTGCAGGTACATTGCGGGAGAGGCCACGAGGTTGGGACCCACTAACGGTTCAATATGTCTCTCGTTTGTTCGTTCGCATACATCCATATAGTATAGAGCTGTGTTTTGGAACCAGAAACCTGCATGAGAAGCCTGGGACCCACCACATGCCATGACCACCCCCAGTTGATCGTCCGATGCCTTGGTTCAATGAATTGCTTCACGAATTATGGAGAGGACATAGAGATGCCCCAAGTGATGTTGGCGGAGATGGAAACCTCTGCTGACATATTTAATGGAACGTGTCACCTCCCCATCTCCATGCATGTGTCCATGCTCCTAAGGATGATCATCATCTTGTGCCTGAAGTTCCTGGTGATTTTACAGGTTACAGGTCAACTTGCGCGCATGGCACTTAGTTCTACGGTGAATGCGAAGCACGCCAAGTTTTCATAACGTAGTGATACCATAACACTCATTTTAAGCACTAGAAAACTTGAAATGGTATTCCAAACCTAAGCACGCCAGTGTCGACTAATCACGTCAAGTATCAAACTTCGACCGAAGCTATTTCCATCAATTTGTATGTTATTTCGCCTTCTAATTAGTCACTAAAAGGTTCGCAGTCGTTCTGAGATGCATCGTTACGGAGAGTGAAAAGTAACATTTCCAAAAGTTCAGGCATTGGAAAATGCTATTTTTCCAAAAGTTTCTACACAAATTCTTTAATCAGATAATGTGACCTTGGCTGATGCTGACTCTGTCAACAGTGAATATTGAGCTTTCGCAATATTTTTTTTTTCCCCCTTTTTTCTCCTTTCTTTTGGTAGTAGCCTGTAGGTGGGTTGATGAGAAAGAGTGCTTTTGCCTAATCATTGTCTTCTGTGAACTAGAACAGAGCTAAAGAAAGAGAAGAGCTTCGATAACCAAAATATAGCAAAATCCACAAACGTGAAGAAATATTTTGTGACGATCAAAGTTAGAAGCAAGCATACACTTTCATATTTCAACTAGAAATGAAAGAACCAGTTTAATGTTATTAATAACAACTAGAGCAGATGTACATACCCAGATCAATTTCAGTAGCCAGAACCAAGTTACAGTGCAATCCTACAAGATGAGATTTTACGGCCAGAGAGAAAACACCAACCGTGCAAGAACAGATGTGAATAGGCCACTCATCAGAATCTCAATTTGTTGGTTGACGAAAAGTTACTACCTCTTAGCAACTTCGGCGTTTGCAGATGCTGATGTGAACGTGACCGGGCTTGTTGGCTGGTCCATCACTGTTAGACTAAGTACTTCAGGCCTTGAATAATGCCCAACCACGTCAAAGTCGAACTTTGCCCGTGCAATTTCTCCGAGATCTATGCAGCATTTAACCATTAACATTAGAGTCGCATTCTTAATAATTAGCACTCTTAAATAATTAGAATATCACAAAATTTTGGAGACTGAATGCTGAATATTCAACCGAGGAAGATGTCTAAATGCCATTAGAAGACAACAGAGACGGAGTCTTCAAGGATTTTAGGATTGTCCAAAAAGCAATTTCCATCAGGACCATCCGAAATATAAAGATCCCCAACCTGCATTTGGATTTAGTAGCTCCAAAGGGAAAGCTAACTGCCTGAAGTTCCTAGCAAATTTACAAGCTATAACCCCCCTCTTGACGTTGGGACCACCCCAGAATAGAAGAATGCCCAACTTCAGAGCCAGCTTAAAACGAACTCTCTCTTATGTATTCTAGCACATGGACAATGGTAAAGAAAGAGAGACGAGGAGAGATTGAAACAGAAAAAAAGCATGAGATGCGAGCGTTCATATTCCAACCTCCAACTGTACCAAGTACAAGACATTATAGTTCCTTGCTAACACAGGAAAGAGCATGTAGCCAAGGGAGTACGTGCAAACCAAGAATGAATCAAGATTAAGCAAACTAGCAAAAATCTTCTAGTCTGGCCGGGGAAAAATGGAACACGGCATCGACAAAAGTTATAAGTTTACCATAAGGAGGGTTGCAAATTCCACCATGTTTATTCAGCCAGGTTAATCAGTTGGCTTATCACGCAATGAGCGGGCAGGTACTAGAATGTGAAGTTGAGATGACAAGGGGAAGGGATACAGGACAGAAAAGGAAGCCATGAGATGGCTACTGAGATCAAGCAGTGAAGTTATTTACGCATAAAACAGGCAGAATGTGATTGGAAGTTGTTAGGAGGCAAAAGACTAGACGAGCAAACTTTTATCTACCTCATTTTCTTCGCATTTTCCTTAGTTTTTAATCCTAGTTCACCATTTACCTTGCTTTTTCCTTATCTATCTATTTGTTCCTTTTTACCACGTAATGCTGGATTAACCAGTGTTAATACCCTGACATGTTGTTAATACCCTGACATGTTGCATGGACTCAGGTTTGTACATCAGAGGCAAAGAGTGACTACGTGATTGGCATGGACGACTCATTCATGCTGAAGCGACCATGTAATCAAAGAACGTTCTACCTTAACAGTGTCTTTAACCAGTTTGACATGCTTGACATGTTTAACCTTCTCCTAGGATAAGTTACTCAACATGTCTGACTTAACATGTCAGGATCCGTATCCCACACCCGTACCTTACCTGTTATTCCATAACCCAACCTTTTACTTCAAGTTAGATAGATATCCATTATCCTGTAACTGGTGCGTACATTAAAATTCATACGTTTTTGATAGCTTGAAATGTGTCAAAGGCGAGACATATACAACAATTCTTCCTCTTTTGCATCACTTCTGTTGCTCGAGTTCTTTCATGGTGGTACTGCATTGTTAGATGTTCAAGCTAAAATAGAAGGTTCTGTTGGCATGAGGGCAGAATAATAAGGCAGGGAGGAACCTTCCCTTTCAGAAGTGCTCATAGTTATCAAGCCCCAACAGAAAAATCAGGGCCCTTGCTTGAGATTGCCGATTTACAAAGAAAACTTGGGCAAGTAATGATTTGGAAATTTTAGGAACCTATGCATGGTAACATACCTAGATCAGCTGAGATGAGTGCCTCCCCTTCATAATTGGGTCCTGCAAGAACAGTCCCTGATGGTGAAATGATCACACTGCCACCAGCACAAACAACAGAATCTGGTGCAAGATCTTCTTCCGTGCCAGAAAACACATAATCGGGAGGGGCTGGGTAATCTTTCCTTCGGCAGAACTGGTTGGCTGATAAGACAAAACATCCACCCTCAAGAGCAATGTGGGTCATTGATGCTTGCCACAAATCCCTGGCATCCGCCGTAGGAGCACAGTATATTTCAATGCCTATGAACAAAGATCCACATTTCCCAAATCAAGGTTTCGACGATGAAATTCATATCAAACAACAGGAAAACACTATAAAACACACAAGCACGCACTTAACACACTATGCACGGTCAAGACCATGTACCCTGCGTTTAAGATACCCATCTCTTTCGATCAGATCTCATCGATTCAAACTTCCAATCACTTGGGTGTCTATGCATACCACAAGCAGGAGTCGACCATGCCATTGAACAAGCCATAAGAGTGGAACCAGATCATATCACTACAAGGACCAGGGCTACTTAACTAACAACACCAGAGACCAGAGAACGTACTAGAACAAATCAACCTGCACTGAAGGACACTTCCCCTACCAAAAGTTACTCTTCCTTGTCTTTGGCATCTGGTCCTTGCTTTTGGCTTCCAAAACTCAATAGATTTATCAAGCCATTCAGTTTTCCACTAAAGGTAATTACGTATATTAGCTCTTAGACTGACATCATAGCCTTATGTAATGGTAGCCTGCGTCTATGCAAGAAACAGATATATAATAGATCCAACATAACGAAATAGGAAAAAGAATCCTATAGTTGTGTATCTTTCATTCAATGTGTCCTAATTCCTAACCCTAGTGAGTTAATGTCTTATCGTCCAATAGATGATTGGAGATGCAACTCAAAGTAGCAAAGTTCAAACCAAAGTATGACAAGTAGCGAAGAAAAACTCGGGAATTCATAAGCAAGCCCCCTTTAGTTTGGCCTCCTAATCAAGCCAATTGAATTGAATGTGACATATCTACTTGTTACACATATTGAAACAGAAGTCTAATTTTGTAGACAAAATTTGACAAAAGAGCATTCGAGAATGTGCAGAATTTTCTATATTGCACCCAGCGGCCTAGGCGCATAGCTTTACTGGAAATATGCATTTGTACACCAATCCGTTAAGAAATGAACCATGTACCAGCAAGCTGCCTCCACAAGTAACCATCTGATTTGGGACACTTGAATCTTTTCCTTCCACTATCAAATTTTCGGAAAATAACAAAAAGTTTATCCAAATGGAAAGATAGAAAAGAAGCAGTAAAGAAGAGATCAGCTAACTTAAAAAGGAGTGGAGTTTCCCCAACTTAGAATGATTGATAAAGGCAGATAGCAAGATATAAGATCCTAGATCATTTAATCATGTAGCTGACCTTTAGCATACATTGCTGTCCTCAGAAGTGGCATTCTATTTTCCCAACATATGGCAGCTCCTATTTTTCCGATTTGAGTCTCAAAAACTGGAATTGTTGATCCGTCTCCGAAGCCCCAGATTATGCGCTCTAATGCCGTAGGCATGATTTTCCGGTGCTTTCCAAGGTAATGGCCTTGAGAGTCAAAAAACAGAACCGTACAGTAGAGAGTATATCCATCTCTCTCTATCACCCCCATCACAAGATGTACCTTGTACTTTCCAGCCATGGCTGCCAAACGGACAACTTCGGGACCTGCAGCGGTAATATACAATAGAAATTGAAAGAAACAGCATTAGCTGCAACTAGAGACAGTTATCACAAGAAATCGGTCTGCAGAAAAAACTTTAAAATAGCTTCGGAGATCTGTTTTCCTATCTTGATTTATATTCATTTATGGTGAGTTAAAGAAGCTGGTCTCCATAGCTTCTGCAGGATGGCTTTCGGAAGATAAACACGTCTTCCCGGAGCCCATTCTAATAGCTCAAGAAGTAACCTATCGGGCATAAATGGCTGAAGAAGACATCAATACACGACATTCTTGAATTGCACTTGAACACTAATGTGAAAACTGTGGTTCACATACTTTAGATTTCAAACATATTTTGAATTCCAATTCAGGAAAAAAGAACTCACTTTTGCTCAACAACATCTACTTTGCTTCCACACCAAGGAAACCATGAAAACTTTGTCTGTTAGCTACAATCAGGGGCGGAGCCACCCTTTCCTCGAGGTGGTCAATCGACCACCTTCATTTTGAGGAAACATATTTTTAGTCAGTTATTTTACTTTCTTTAATGTAGTGTTTAAAGAGACATCGACCACCTTGATTTCTGAAACTTTTGCACTATATAACATTTGACCACCTTAATATCAACCCTAGATCCACCACTGGCTACAATACAAATAATACAGATTGTAAGTATAATTTGTTCATGTCAGTGTGAACGCCTTTGTATGAGTATATATTAAATAGCTGAATCGTCCTATTATTAGTTCATTTTCCATCTCCATTTTGAATGAATACAAGACCTAAACAGGGTCTTACCAGGTACATCAATGGCTGCAGCATGATACTTCCGGAACTCCTCTTTTCCTTTGGCTGTACGGTTACCAATTGTCGCACCAAAGTTTGAACCACGCGGGTAACCACCAACAAATGCTTCTGGAAACACAACCAGCTGGGAACCATATGAGGCTGCTTCAGCCAACAACCTCTCAGCCTTATCTGAATGCACAATCAAACAAATTGCCATCAATCTAATTATTGACAGATTTTCACAATAGGAAAATCCCTACAACTTAGTTAGAACATTTGAAATTAAGAGCCTTCTAAATTGAAAAATGATAAGTTTACCCTTCAACTTTAATCTTACAAATGGAGCAAAATAAAACAGGATCAGAATAATATATGCTAAGGTTAAAGAGAAAAAATTGGACGCTTAGCACCCAAAAGAGTTTACTTTCTTTTCTCACAAAGAATTTGTCATTGAGGTTTGAAGCGTAATCCCCACCAGTACATGAACTTATGTCCTTCAGCAGTGTCTTTATGTTAACAGATCAAGAAGGAAAATGATTAATCCCATTCTTCATGTTTCGTGCCTGATCCAACATGTTACAGTTAACAATCAACAACAAACAAACACGTCGTAGAAAAATCAAAGCACCACAAGCAATTGTGCATAGCAAATTGGCAGCACAAACACAAGCATCATTTCAAATTCCTGCATAATCTATAACTTCACCAGGCCTCACTTTGCTTGACACTCCAAGGGCTCCAAAATGGATTCTAGACCAAAGAAAACTTACTTGTAACTACTCCTCTAGCAAGAATATCGACCATTCTTTGGACCCATACATGTTTGGTTATGCTAGCTATCCTGGTCGAGTGACTGGTATCCTACCCGGTTGTAGTAGTCCTTCTCCAATTTTGTGGTTCCTTGTTCTCGTTGGCATTGTAACATTGTCCAAAAACAAAATAGCAAGAAAGTCAACCTCCATCTTCAATTGTGCTACGCCTCTAGCAATTGCATTTCTCGCTCCAATTCAGATTCTCAACCATTTGCCATCAAGCAAACACAGTTTGCATGAACTCCATATATAGTTATAAGACTATAAATCTTGACATGATAATTAACTTAACAATTTTGAAAAAAAATTGAGAAAAAGTTGAGGAAATGCTGAAGGAAATGAAGTAGAACTAGAGTGGCTTCTCTACAAAATATTTGCCATGTCGTGCAATTTAAGTCCAAGAAAATTAACCTTCATTGGCATTGTCCCCATACTATAGTCATCCTTTAAGCAGCAACTCAAACCCTTTAATGTCCTTCCAAATAGCCACCAACCAAGGAGAGGTTGCATGCAGACAAGATGGATGATCGAATAATAAACAAATTAACGTGACAACTTTCAGAGAGAACATTGGGTCAAAATTTAGGGGGATGAGAAGGAAGTGAAGTAAACCTAGAGTGGATTCTCTATACATAATTTTCACAGCATGCAAATTGAATGCAAGAAAATCAACCTCATCTCCACTATCCACAATTAAAGTTACTTTTAAGCGCGAATTCAAACCCTTCACAGTTTCCTACCAAATACCCACCAACCAAACAGAGCTTCCATGTGCATAAGATGGTTGATTGCAAACAACAAACAATTTTCACATAGAAAAAGATAGAGTGGAGGACAAGAGAAATGAAGTGAACCTAGAGTGGCAGGGGTGTCGTAGAAGACGGTGGCGGCTTGGACCACAGTGGCTCGGACCGTGGGCGAGGAGGAGTCGCCACCCATGTCCACTTCGGCGAACACGGGTCCATCGTTAACTGGGTTCGGAACCAGCGCCATGTTTTGCTCAGTGTCTCTTCTGGGTGCGGGTGTCCACCACAGCTCACGACCAGTGGTGATCAGTTGATGGAAGTGGTGGAGTGGAACTGCCGACTGTATAGATTTCTAGAACCAACCATATCTTATGATGAATTACGGTCTTTGTGTGCGTGGACTGACTGGACTTTGAAAATTCAAAACAAAAAACTTTCTCAAAAGATAGTAGTAATTTTCTCGAGCATGATGCAGACTCATTTATCTTCGGATATTATGTCCAATTATTATATTATTATTATTAATAAAAAATTTAAGATTGCACCTTTAAAAAGAAAAAAAAAAAAAAAAAAATGACATAGGTAATGAATTGGTGCTCACGCATCCTTAATGGAAGGTCACAACTCCTCAAAACGTGAAAGTTAAAAGTCTTGAAATATTTTAAGATAAAATACAATTTGAAAGAGAAGAGACTAAAAACCGTTGGTTGGTGCCACTGTGCCACTGAACCAAGGCACTGGCGTCGATTCTGTGATCACAGGCCACGACTTGCACTAAAATGGTGCCACCAATCCCCTTTGCTATCGATTATATAGTCACATTTAGTTGACGCACTCACAACGTAACACTAGTTCCATTATTCCCTTGAACCGAAGCTGATCCTATTGACCCATTTTAAAAATTCTTTGAATTATTTCTCCTTTTTCTTTCTCCTTCTTCTTCCTTCTTTTTTTCTAATGTTATATATATAAGAACAAAAAAAATACCCATGTTCCACCATGGTGCCCTTGTTGAGGGAGAGCTCCAAAGGAACTCGAAATAAAGTGGGAGAATGATGACTTATTTTAAACAGCGAAAGGCAAGAATCGATGTAGATCCCACGTGTTTACTAGGGTGGATGGAGACCCCACATGCGCTGTTTACCAGGGGAGATCCTTGACTATATGGTGACATAAGATTAAGTTGGATCTTGTCGACCATTGAAAGTGGAAGAGAAATAATATGGCCTTATAAGATATTGTCAATGAATTCTTAAGCACTCGCTGACTAGCTCTTTTAAATGAACCAATGTCATGTGGTGGGGTCGTGGATGTGGATCGTGACATTACAAAAGGAGCCAAGAAATCAATATAGGTTTGCAAGCAAAAAGTGAATTCTCCTGCCAAAACAAGAGTTAGAAAAATAAATGGCAGGAAGTGAGGTATTCATTTCCCTCCTAAATAGCACATGAGATGAAAATCCAATATGTTGAAAACTTAAGGGATTAAATATACAATTTATGACATTAAGATACATTACTAGGAGTTTATTAATGTACATTTTGTGACTATATATACAAAAAAGGCCCACTTATTTCGAATAAGGAAACACAAAGCACTTATATAAAAGACAAACAAAAGAACATAAGTAAATGCTTGATAGACACCTTGAGGCGGCGAAGGTCTGAACCTTAAACTCGAATGTGAGAGACACTCGGAAGCACATTCGTATTGTATCACACACAAGTTCTTGGTGATTAAATGTAGTGCCTTTGTAGACACCACATTTTTGTACGCTTTATTTAACTATTTAATTATTGTTGGTCATACTTAATTATTTTAGTCCAATCTAGTTGGTACATTGCAATAGTCAAGTGCCGTCAGCGAGTCCAATCAGTTTAGGCCTCATTCGGGTCAAAGTTTGGATAAGATAGGAATTTTGGTAGTTAGATTTATTTTAGTTTGGATTTATGTCCTTACTTTACCTTAATCACATGCATTTAATTAGTGTATTCCTACTAGAAAAGGCTTTAATGGTAAATTAAGGAGAAAAAAGTACTGCTCGTTTCTCCTTTCAACTAGTCGGCTCACCTTAAATGCTTAAAATATACAACGCAGTAAGGTTATTTTTGGTCTTATTGGTCTCATCTCATCTTATTCTTTGTGGCGATAAGGAATGCCCATTGGTCTTCTTTTGCAACATTTCAACACCACAGACCTCTATATAAATGGCCCTAGGAAGCCCCGAAAAGAGAAAGTCATTTAGAGAGAAATTCCACTAGAGACTGTTAGTTTTCTGTAAGAGATAATCCAGCAAGAGAGAGAGGCTCCCATGCACTTTGTATGCATCGGTCTTGCGTTGCATCGTGGATATTCCGGAGTTAAGGCGAGGCAATCCGGATTAAACTTATATATTTATACCTTCATCTTTTGTTTTGCATAGAGTAAATTAGTACATAGTCCCCTCCCCACGATCAAAATTTGGTCCGTGATAGAATTAACAATAGTTTTCCAACACTCAACTTGAAAAGTTGACTCGAATCAGATTATTAAAATCCAAAAAGTTGACTAGAATCAGATTTTTAAAATCTGAGAACATGATTTATGTCGCGTGCACTAAGGTCAGAACTAGGAGGTTTTGATCCTGATTTACCCGATCAGGTAAGTAGGCCACTCGACCTCGATTTTTGAGTTCAAACCAAAAAGTGTTTTGACTTACTGTTTTGTTATTGTTTATTTGTGTTCGGATAAAAATCACATAAAAACAAGTGGAGACTGTTTTAAGGTACAATGAGGTGTCTACGATCTTCTCATCATACAAATTAGTCAAATCACAACTTATATAGACTAAATGATTTTATTTCGTATGCAATCTCAATCTAGGATTTTCATGTTTTCATTAATTATGTTCAATTAACCCTAAAAAGTAAGATAAGGACTCGAAAACCCACGCTTTTTCAGATGCACTACATCACAACATTAATGGGTCTTATGATATTGATGAAAATTTAGCGAGCACTCTTGGATTCAACGGTTTAATCCATAGCAACGTCATGCTTATAAATCTTTAATCCGTACTTGCAAAGGCATGCTTATAAATCTTTACTTGCAAGAGACAAAGCAATAGTCTAGATTTCATATAAAGTAATGCAACACAAGTTCGCTTCTCAGAGGACGATGAAGCTATAGAACCACCTATAGTAAATAACCAACCACTCGTAGACTTAGATTTTAAGTCTATCATGCACCCATTTAGCATTATTATGGCATTCAAAAACTGGATTTAAACAATTGTAATGCAAACCATAGTCTATAGTATGCTTTAAGTAGCTTAATACTCTAGTTACTATATTCTATAGCAGTGGTGGTGGTGACCAATGTTAGGGGTTTGGTGTTTGGTGGTGTTGTTAGTGGTGGTTATGGTTATCAGTGGCTATGGTGGTTGGGGTGTTCGTGGATGTTGGTCACTAGTAATGGTGGTGATGGTCAGTGACTATGGTGGTTGTCAGTGTTGGCAAGTTTGGTGTTCGGGTGTGTTGATCAGTGGGGGTGGCAGATCGGCGTTCAGTGGCTGTTGTGGTTGGCATATTTGTAGTTTGGTGTTCGGGGTGTTGGTCATTTTTGGCGGTGGTGGGAGCAGTCAATGGGTATGGTGACTGGCAATATTGGTGGTTTGGTGTTCTTGGGTGAAAGTTATTGATGATGAAAATTGAAGGGAAGAAGAGACATAAAATCATTTCAACATAAGTTGAAAGGTGGATCTAAGGGGAAAAAAAATAAAACTGAAATGGAGTTTTCAAAAGCAGTCTCATTTTAAAAACTGGTTTATAAAACTGAAGGAAAAAAATTAAAATTGTCTGTCGAATGACGATATTTTTTCCAACTGAAAACAATAATGGTTTTCAAATGCTAACTTAGTTACTAGTGAGAAATTTTGAAAATAATTAAAACCTTCTTTTTTACTACAAACTTTGGCAACTAACCATGCTTTGTATTTTTAATACTACCATCAGGTTTGAGTTTCTTTTAAGAACTTATTTGCAAACAATAAGCTTAGTATTAGGAGGGAGATCAACAATAGTCCAAGTATGATTATCATGTACGGACTTGATCTTCTCATCCATTGCCATTTTCACACATGAGCATCTAAAAAAGACATAGCTTCTTAAAAATACTTAGGGTTTTCCTCAACAAGAAGGTAAACATTCTTGGACCCAAGTCTTTTTCAATTCTACGCCTCTTACTCATCTTTAACTCCTTCATATTTCTTTTCTCCATTATTATGTTCATATACATTAAGGCTGTGTTTGGCGCGCTAGATAAGACCCCGAATAGGATAAAAATAATCTTATCTGGCGTTTGGACACGCACTTAGTCCCCGGATAAGAGATATCTTTTGGACTTGTTTTATCCCACTTGAGTGGGATAATTCTATACCTGGGGGGGGGGTATAAAATTAGTCCAGATCAGTTCGGACTAAAATGAATGAGACCCACCCCACTTTTCTTCCTCTTTCCCTTCAACGCTATATATATATATACATTGCGTGTATATATATATATATATATATATATATATATATATGGGTCGTGATCCATTGCTAGCGCTGTTTTTCCGTCCGCTACATAATGTAGCGAACGATAATTTACCGTCCGCTACATTATGTAGCGGACGGTGCTAGCGCTAGCAACGGATCAGCTCCATATATATATATATATATATATATATATGGAGCTGATCCGTTGAGAGCGCGGGCAAAATAGGAGATCTTGCAAACGCGATCTAGCCGTCCACGCGCGATCTGTGGACTGTCAAGATCTTTTTTCTGCGTTTTTTTTAAGTACGTCCGCTACATTATGTAGCGAATTATTTTTTGACGAAAATACCCTCCAATTTCGTCCGGTACATTATATAGCGGACAGAGGCCCCATACTTTTTTCCTGACTTTTTCTCTCTCCTTCTCTGACCACTTTTCTGACTTTCTCTCTCTCTCTAAAATATCATCCGCTACATAATGTAGCGGACCATATTTCAGAAAAAACAGAGTCTGCCAACCCCACATCAATTCTCACACTCTCTCTCTCTCTCTCTCTCTCTCTCTCTCTCTCTCTCTTGCTGGGAGATCGTCATATGGGGCTTCACTAGTCTCTTCCTAGCCAACTGCTCTCTTCCTGGCCGAGCCCTCCTCAGAATCAGAAGCCTTCTTCAATGGGGCTTCACTTGGTTGTGCGCTTGTTTAACTATTCTGATTCACGGATTTGCTTTCTTCCCTCCTACCATGTGACTTCTTGATCTGTTCAGGCACATAAACTTGTTTCTGAAACTTCATTCTTTGAAGCCCCGAATCTTCCACCTTGACCAAAGAACCGTCGGGTTGCCCCACAGATAAACACAACTCTTTCCTCCCAACTGCCTCTACCTCTCACGAGGTCTTCAACCTGGCCTAAGAAGCCAACAAATCAGCCTCAGCTCCTTTAATCTATGCAACAAAGGCTTCCTGAATTTTTGAACCCGAGCCACCTTCCAATTGCCCAGAGCCCACTGTCGCCCTCAGAAGAGCCAAGCGCGGAATCGACTGGCTTCTTGATCCGACATCTTCCCATGTCTCCAAAGATTCACCCCGTGAAAGAGCAATCTGCGTCTCCGAAGCTATTTTGTGGATCCCTATAGGCTCGATGCTTTGATCAGTAGAGCCACCTGGTGCTGCTCTACCTCCTACCGAAAAGTGGAATTTGACTTGAGAGATCGGTTGATCTTTCGCAGCGTTCTCCTCACTTTTCCTTACCTACCGCCTTGACCCCATCTTACTCGACGCCCGCCTATTAGTCTCCAACGCCTCTTCTGGCCTACCAGAAAACCCCGTCAACTGTTCTGTCCTATGTCGGTTTTTTTTTCTGGCGGTGGTGCTAACAGCACAGGCAAATTCACGGCGATGGTGCGGACGTGTCGGGATGGCTGTGTCTATGTGTCAGTGTGGATGGGTGTGTGCGGTGGTCGGCAGTTCTTTTTCTTCAGCGGCGGCAGTTGTTGATCTCGTCGGCGGAGGGTGGTGATCGGCGTGGTTACGGTCCTAGTGGTGGTTGGGGGTTGGAAAGGGCCGGAGGGGGGAGGTACGTGCTGGGTGGTGGTGGTTGGGTTGCAGTACTGTTGTGGTCGTGGGTTGATGATTAGAAATGTCTGGAATTTTACCAATTTATCCATGAGAGATGAAAAAAGAAGAAGAACATGTAGTTCAGAGAGGGGAGAGAGAGAGAGATGAACAAGAGATGGGTTTTTTTTCCTCTAAAGAGAGAGAGTGAGAATTGATGTGGGGTTGGCAAACTCTGTCTTTTCTAAAATATGGTCCGCTACATTATGTAGCGGACGATATTTTAGAGAGAGAGAAAGAGTCAGAAAAAGTGGTCAGAGAAGGAGAGAGAAAAAGTCAGAAAAAAGTATGGGGCCTCTGTCCGCTACATAATGTAGCGAACATAGCTGGAGGGTATATTCGTCAAAAATATTGTCCGCTACATAATGTAGCGGATAGACTTAAAAAAAAAGCAAAAAAAAGATCTGGGCCGTCCACAGATCGCGCGTGGACGGCCAGATCGCGTTTGCAAGATCTCCCATTTTGCCCGCGTTCTCAACGGATCAGCTCCATATATACATATATATATATATATATATGTACATATATATATATATATGTATATATATATATATGTATATATATATATATATATGTATATATATATATATATATTTATATATATATATATATACATATATATATATATATATATATGTATATATATATATATATATATATATATATATATATATGTACATATATATATATATATGTACATATATATATGTACATATAGATATATATACATATATACATATATGTATATAGGGAGCTGATCCGTTGAGAGCGCTAGCAAAATAGGATAAGTTGCAAACCCAGATCTTTTTTTTTTTTGCGTTTTTTTAAGTCCGTCCGCTACATTATGTAGCGGACAATTTTTTGACAAAAATACCCTTTGTGCCCATCCGCTACATAATGTAGCGGACTATCGAGGCACTACTGTTCTGACTTTTTTAAAATCCGTCCGCTACATTATGTAGCGGACAATTTTTTGACAAAAATACTCTCTGTGCCCATCCGCTAAATAATGTAGCGGACTTTCGAGACAGACTTTTTCTGACTATCTCTTTCTCTGTCCTTTCTTTCTTCTTTCTGTTCTGACACACTCTCTCCCTCTCCCATCAATTTTCAGACTATCTCTCTTTCTCTCTCCATCTCTTATTACTTTTCTGACTCTCTCTCTCTCTCCCTCTCCTTTCTCTTATATGGAGGCGGTCCTTGATCCTTAGGCAGGCCTAACTGAAGCCACCATTCCTCATTTCCAGTAGGCCACCATGGAGGGGCTATTCCCTTTTCGCCTCTGTGGTGGGTCACGGTGCTACATCAGAGCAGACAAAAGTGAGCCAAGAGTAGTGTCCTGGAGCTCTTGCAAGATATGAGGAGTGGAGGCCACTGTAGTGCAATCCTCAAATTTCCCAGGGAATGAATTGTCTGCCTGGTACTTGGCAATTGCAGCAAGGCCATTCCTATCAAATTTGACTTTTCCTTCCACCACGCCTGGAGATTTTCAGAGGCGCCGCTTACTGGTTTGCAAAACAATGCGAACCTGATATGATTTTCTTGAGCTACCTGGTTCAAAGAGGGTTATTAACGGAGCTGGCCTGGTCAAGAGAGAAACTCCTTCAGCCCTTGTGCAGTCACCAAAAAATAAAGAATCTAAAGGACCGTGTTGTCCCACAGCCAAGAAATCGTGTTGTCTTCTTCCTCACCCCACGCTCCCCAAGTCCCCTCAACACCCACATTCCAATCCCAGTCAAAATCAAAATTACCACCATTAACATTTGAGTTGGTTGAGCAACATGAACTCATATTACCACTGCTTTCACTTGTCGCCAATGTGTAGGCCTGTCCAGCGCCATTTTGATCTCTCTCTACACTACTAATACCTCAGGAGAGAGAGAGAGAGAAGAAAAGAGAAGGGGAGAGGAGGATGAGAGAGAAAACAGAGAGAAAGGACAGATAAAGATTCAGAAAAAGTAAGAAATTGACGACAGAAGAGAGAGAAACAGTCATAATGATGGAAATGAGAGAGAGAGAGAAGTGCATGCCTACTTCTCCGCTACATTATGTAGCGGATAAAAGGGTATTTTTGTCAAAAAATTGCCCGCTATATAATGTAGCGGACGGATTTTAAAAAAGTCATAACAGTAGTGCCTCGATAATCCGCTACATTATGTAGCGGATGGGCACAAATGGTATTTTTGTCAAAAAATTGTTCGCTACATAATGTAGCGGACGGACTTAAAAAAACGTAAAAAAGATCTGGGCCGTCCATCTTTCGGGATGGACGGCCAGATCGCGTTTGCAACTTATCCTATTTTGCTAGCGCTCTCAACGGATCAGCTCCCATATATATATATACATATATGTATATATATATATATATATATGGTATATATATATATATATATATATTATATATATATAGGTATGTATATATATATATATATATACATATATTCCTATATATATATGTGTATATATATATATATATATATATATATATATATATATGTATATATATATATATATATGTGTGTGTGTATATATATATATGTGTATATATATATATGTGTATATATGTATATATATATATATATATTTATATATGTATATATATATATAAATATATATATATATATACACATGTATATATATATATACATATGGTATCTGTATATACGTGTGTGTATATACGTATATACATGTGTATATACGTATATATGTGTGTGTGTGTGTGTGTATATATATATATATATACATATGTGTATATATATATACATATGTGTATATATATATACATACATATGTGTATATATCTACCGGTGGAAAAAAATTTAATTATCCATCGAACCGCATGTAGGAACAGCGGTTGAAAAAAAAGTGGAATAATGATGGAATAATGACGAAAAGTGGATGAAAAGTGAAAAAGCAAAAAGCCCAACCGCACCTCCCAGGTGCGGTTGGCATTAATGGTGCTACGGCCCATGGTGGCCCCATTCTTTCCTTCTTTCTTTGACTATTCTTTCCTTCTTCTTTCCTTGACTTTTCTTTCCTTCTTTCCTCTTCTTTCCTTCTTTCCTTGACTATTCTTTCCTTCTTCTTTCCTTGACTATTCTTTCCTTGACTATGTTAAAGTAATGGTGGTACGGCTGCCCCCTTCCCCAACCGCAACTAGGAGGTGCGGTTTTTACGAATTTATAAAAAATAACTAGAGCTAGATTTTGTAAAAGTGCAAAAAAGAGACCCTAGTTATTCTTGAAGTATCTGTCTCAGGTAAAAATTTCAGATTTTTCCAAAGACTGGAAAGGGGTTAACTGATACGGGGAACCTTGTAACTCTGCAGTGTATTTTAAAATATCAAGCTAGAGCGATTTCGCGCTATTATGAGAACCCTAGGATGTTGGGAAGTTCCATTCCCCAAGAATTCGAGCCATTCCGAAGCCGTTACCTATTTTTTTGGCCGAACGGCCCTTTAAGCGCTCGATCCGGACACCGGTTCGGGATTTTTGGGCGAAACCTCCGTAAAATACTTTTTAGGTCAAGAATGAATTCAGGAAGCCTAAAATAGCATTTCGAAGCACTTTTGAGATTTTTCAATGCCGGGGGGCATTTCGGTAATTCGCCGCCCCGAGAGGGGTATTTCGGTAATTTTACAGTGCTAAGTTTTTCAACGGACTTTTTAGTCCAGAAATGTAATTACAAAACCTGAAATGTTGTTTTGAAGCTGATTTGGGAAACGTAATTGTCGCTAAAGGTGAAAACTTAATTAGACAGTTTTTCACGAATTTATAAAAAATAGCTAGAGCTAGATTTTGCCAAAGTGAAAAAAAGAGACCCTAGTTATTCTTAAAGGATCTGTCTCAGGTAAAAATTTCAGATTTTTCCAAAGACTGGAAAGGGGTTAACTGATACGGGGAACCTTGTAACTCTGTAGTGTATTTTAAAATATCAAGCTAGCGCGATTTTGCTCGAAAATTTTATGAGAACCCTAGGATGTTAGGAAGTTCCATTTCCCAGGAATTCGGGCCATTCCGAAGCCGTTACCTAATTTTTTGGCCGAAAGGCCCTTTAAGCGCTCGATCCGGACACTAGTTCGGGATTTTTCGGATAGCCCTGGGAGCTGAAAAATGGTGTAGCTAGACGTCTTCCTTACCATTCCCCTGAGATGTAGTTGACGTTCGTATATATTATTATTAGTATTGTTGGATTTTGGATATTAAGATTTCAAATTTAATTAGCCTTATTATTACTTTAGAATGATTTTGGAAAATGGGCTAACTAGCGTGCCTAAGGTGTAATGAGCAAAAAAACGTGAAAAAATAGTCTGCCTAAAATGTGTGCAAATAGGGGCATCGTAGGAAAACCCAAAAAATAATTTGTCTCATTTTTCGCCGAAATTCATAGAAATGGGCTAACTAGCGTGCCTGAGGTGCAATGAGCGAAAAAAAAGTGAAAAAAAAAATTACAACTTTTTGCGCAAGCTAAGAATTGGGCGCTAAAGTGTGCGCGAATAGGGGCGTCGTAGGAAAACTCAAAAAATAATTTGTCTCGTTTTTCGCCGAAATTCATAGAAATTGGCTAACTAGCGTGCCTGAGGTGCACTGAGCGAAAAAAAAAGTGACAAAAAAAATTACAACTTTTTTCGCAACCTAAGAATTGGGTACTAAAGTGTGCGCGAATAGGGGCGTCGTAGGAAAACCCAAAAAATAATTTGTCTCGTTTTTCGCCGAATTTCATAGAAATGGGTTAACTAGCGTGCCTGAGGTGCAATGAGTAAAAAAAAAGTGACAAAAAAAATTATAACTTTTTGCTCAAGCTAAGCAATGGGCCCTAAAGTGTGCGCGAATAGGGGCGTCGTAAGAAAACCCAAAACATATTTTTTCTCATTTTTCGCCGAAATTCATAGAAATGGGCTAACTAGCGTACCTGATGTGCAATGAGCGAAAAAAAGTGACAAAAAAAATTACAACTTTTTGCTCAAGCTAAGCATTGGGCCCTAAAGTGTGCGTGAATAGGCCCTTCCAAAATATATACTGTGGAGGGATTTCACGAGCATTCTTGGTGCTAAAAACCCTCAACGCGTGTCGACAAAGTATACCTTTATACTCAACTTGTCAATCCCCCCAGCCTGGCTTGACAAAACCCCCATCATTCTATAAGGTGGAATTTTAGCCTCAGCCATTGTAAATATCAGTTCCTTGTGTGCCTTGCTTATTTGTCGGTGTTGATGAATTTGACCAATCTTACTATGGGTCATCAACTGATGATTATGGCTCAACTCCACTCCCGTCACAACCCAATGGTTTTCATTTTTCCGGTGTACTGCATACACATGGGCCTTACAGCCGATACCCGAAAATATGTCCCGCTTTCTTTGTCTTGATGGCCCTTCGTCACTGATCTGAACAACCGGGGGTACATGCGGTCCTCCTCTATGACACTCAAATAGTCTTCCACAAATATGATCTGTATTCGCCCGTTTTCTAGTCGTCTTAATTCTAATACCGAAACCTATCGTTTTCGAATATGCTCTATAGTATGCTTCAACTTCGTCCAGTATTTGAAAAACTTGACCCAAGTAAGGTGGATCAGAATCTTCACAAAAATTATTTCCTCCAATTGCATCCATATTTATACTGAAATCTAAAAAATAAAAATTATACCATTCTCTACAAGTCATAGAATTAAATAAAAGAAGAATAAAAATTATTTAAAAGTCATAAGGAAAATTTGTGTAATGTAAAATTACAAAAATAGCCCTCGATGAGCGGCAAATTACAGAAATGCCCCCGAGGGTTCATTATCACCCCAACGCCCCAAATCAGTTTCAAAAGCACCTGAAAGGTGCTTTGCTTACATTTTTGGACTAAGAAGTCCTTTGAATAACTTAACACTATAAAATTACCAAAATACCCCTCTCGGGGCGGCGAATTACCAAAATGGCCCCTAACATAAGAAAATCTCAAAAGTGCTTTGAAACGGGATTTTAAGCTTCCCGAATTCATTCTGTACAAAATAACTTTCCGGGTGTCTCACACCCTTTCCTGAACTAAAAGTCATTCGGAAAATTTGTTACAATGTTCAGTTACTAAAATACCCCCGGTGGGCGGCAAATTACCGAAATACCCCCCGGGGATTAATTATCTCACCAACGCCCCAAATCAGCTTCAAAACAACCTTTCAGGTTTTGTAATTACATTTCTGGACAAAAAAGTCAGTCGAAAAACTTAGCACTGTAAAATTACCGAAATACCCCTCTCGGGGCGGCGAATTACCGAAATGCCCCATGGCATCGGAAAATCTCAAAAGTGCTTCGAAATGCTATTTTAGGCTTCCTGAATTCATTCTTGACCTAAAAAGTATTTTACGGAGGTTTCGCCCAAAAATCCCGAACCGGTGTCCGGATCGAGCGCTTAAAGGGCCGTTCGGCCAAAAAAATAGGTAACGGCTTCGGAATGGCCCAAATTCCTGGGGAATAGAACTTCCCAACATCCTAGGGTTCTCATAAAAATTTTGCGCGAAATCGCGCTAGGTTGATATTTTAAAATACACTGCAGAGTTACAAGATTCCCCGTATCAGTTAACCCCTTTCCAGTCTTTGGAAAAATCTGAAATTTTTACCTGAGACAGATCCTTTAAGAATAACTTGGATCTCGTTTTTGCACTTTTACAAAATCTAGCTCTAGTTATTTTTTATAAATTCGTAAAAACCGCACCTCCTAGTTGCGGTTGGGGAAGGGGCAGCCGTACCACCATTACTTTAACATAGTCAAGGAAAGAAGAAGGAAAGAATAGTCAAGGAAAGAAGGAAATAATAGAGGAAAGAAGGAAAGAATAGTCAAGGAAAGAAGAAGGAAAGAATAGTCAAAGAAAGAAGGAAAGAATGGGGCCACCATGGGCCGTAGCACCATTAATGCCAACCGCATCTGGGCGGTGCGGTTGGGCTTTTTTCTTTTTCTCTCCTCCTATCTATCCCTTTTCTGGAGATATATTCATTTTCTCGTCCACTTTTCATCCATTTTTCGTCATTATTCCATCATTATTCCACTTTTTTCCCAATCGCTGCTCCTAACTGCGATTCGGTGGATAATTAAAATTTTTTTCACCGGTAGACAGGATCGGCACCCATATATATATATATATATATATATATATATATATATATATATATATATATATATATATATATATGTATATACGTGTGTGTATATATATATATATATATATATATATATATGTATATGTATATATATATAGATGTACATATATATATATATAGGGAGCTGATCCGTTGAGAGCGTGGGCAAAATAGGAGAAGTTGCAAGCGCGATCTGACCGTCCATCCCGAAAGATGGACGGCCCAGATCGCGTCTTTTTCGAAAGCTGTCAGTCGTCCGCCATAGAGTATGGCGGACGGGTTTTTTTACCTTATTGCCCCTCCACGCCTGTCCGCTACACTGTATGGCGGAGGACATTAAAGTCCTGATGGGAGACATCAAAAAGACGTCTGTGATACTGTGTAGCGGACATCCCCTAGGCTGACACCTGTCAGGGCCTGTCCCGTCGGTTCTTTTCGGCAATGACGGTTATCTTGTCCTTATATGTCACGTCAACAGTGTCCGCTACACAGTTTAGCGGACGTTATAGCCATCCGCGATACTGTATCGCGGACGTAATAGCCATCCGTGATACTGTATTGCGGACGTTCAATATACTTTCAAACGACAGTAATTACGACACTCTTCTCCACTCTTTCTACTCACAAAATTTCCCAGCGGCGTTGGCAAGCAGATCGGCGCAATTCCGTCTTAAGACCACCTTTGATACCCTAAATCGATCACGTAAGTTCACAAAATCTACACTTTTTTTGTTTGTAATCTTCAGTTGTGATGAATATTGCGTTTTATATATGTATGTTTTTGTTCTTGTGCAAGCGTTCGTAAAATCCGATTCCGTATATGTATATATATTTATACATATGAGTACATATGCTAACATTGTATGCATCATTCATGTGTTTGCGTTATATGTATTATGCATGTGCTAGCGTCGTATTTTTGCGAGCGATTATCAAAATTCAAAACGTAAAATCCAAACTGAGAAGGTTTTTCCATAATTTCAGTTGCAAAAAATGGAATTTAACCCTGGACCTGAAGACCCATCCGTGTTATACGACCAAGCCAACCATATCAGTACGCTCATATGGGATGGTGGAGTAAGATACATTATTTATCGACTTTCTTATTCTTACGAACGTTGTATATACCGTTTGTTTTGCTTAAATTGTATTTATTAATTCGTAGGAAAGAGAACTTCTCAACACCGTAGAAGTATCTCGCGAGTTCACATCGTGGAAACTGAACACCGCCCAGAAGAGGATACTGCGTGGAATTGGGTTTGGGATTTTCACGCATGGGCAGATATTTCAACAGCTTGACCGGGCCTTGATAGGTGCCCTTGTTGAGAGGTGGAGAAGTGAAACGAATACGTTTCACTTCCCGCTCGGAGAGATGACAATTACCCTAGAAGATGTAGGGTTCATCTTAGGGTTGCCGGTGACGGGACGGCCGGTAATTGCTCCTCCGTCAGAAGCAACGAATAAGAGAACCGCTAGGGACTTCTTAACTTCGATACCCCAGGATCAATTTAGCAGTGGTGGTATCAAGTTGAAGTGGTTGGTAGATACCTACGGGGTTTTGCCGGAAAACTATACGGGCCGTGACCTTGTGCTGTACACACAAGCCTTCCTCTGGTGGTTGGGGGGGGCAATATTATTCCCAACGACGTAGAAGAACACGGTCAGCGTGAGATATTTATCGTTGTTGGGTAACCTGGCGGAGGTTGGAGATTATGCATGGGGTGCAGCGGTTCTTTCGTATCTGTACCGAGCATTGCACAAGGCAACGAGGCCCAACTCCAAAGCCATATGTGCATGTCTCTCGCTATTGCAGGTATATCATATAAATCCTGTCTTCGTTATTGTTTTTTTTTTTGTTTTTGCTTTTGTTGAATCGACGATATAAATATAATTTGCCCATGTTCTCAGGTGTGGTCTTATGAACACCTTGCTCCCGGTGCACCGACGCCTAGGGATGGAACTGATAGAGTGTGGCCTCGGTTGAGTGCTTGGGAGTACAGCCGGAAGAATAGCCACTACCGCAGGAGGGTCGATCCCCATCACAACATCACGTACTATCGAGGAGAGTTCGACCGCCTATCTCTGGGCCAATTGCTTTGGGCACCGTACATACGTTTGGCGCGACGGGTAGAAGAGTCGTTCATCTTCACGCTCTCTGGGTTGCAGCGCACACCCTTCATCCACTTCGAGGTCGTAGAGTGGCAGCTGCTAGGCCGAGCAATGGGCCATTTTGAGTTGGAACAGGGTTTGCCAGCCGGTGCCCCAGATATGAGGGTTAACAGGGACCCACCGGATGTCGGGCGGTTTGGCAAGGCCAATGCGCAAGAATTGTGCGCGGCCGAACTAGAGCTCTGGACTTCTTCGCAGGACACACTGGCGGCCATCGTCTCGAAGCCGGACCCCGTTATCAGAATCGTGGAGTACGATGAATGGTACTCATGCATCACGCGGAGGAGAGTAGCCCCAGTGAACTTTGAACGCGGGGCGAGGTATGCGCCTAGGGGTCAGATCGACGAGCGTATGGCATACAATCTCGTAAGTTGCCCAACTTGTCTTGAATATAAATGTCTGATTAAAGTTACTTATTTGTTATCTCTTTGGATGTAGGTTAATGCCTCGCTTGCATTCTTCCAGAAGTTGAGTGAGCGGAAGGATCTGATGAGCGCAATGGGCGAGGATCTTCGCCAACAGGTTGCTGCACTGGCTATAGGCTGCGGGAATTTATTCGGCAAGCATCGGGACAGTCTTCGGTCGACAGCTCGGGAATGGGTTATACGGGCTGACGCCCGTATAACGTTGATCCCTCCGGGCAAGCTTCAGGGGTGAGCCAGGGAGTTGGTGGTCCCTCTGTACCGGGGATAGGACATGCTCAAGCTTCGTGGTCCGATTACACCGGGCCGACCTTCAATTTGTTCCCGGAACCCCAACCCCTCTCTCAGAGTCAAGTAACGCAAGAATGGCCTTACGGTTTCAACGAGGCACTGTCCATTGTCCCGTGGGCGAGACCACTTGGCGGCCCTGAAGGGCAATATCAGCCGACAGAAGAAATGGCCAGCGAGCAATATCAGCCGGCCGGGGCACCCGAAGGCGATTATCAGCCGGTCGGGGGCCCCCCAAGGAGATTATCAGCCGGCCGATTCGTTGGTTGGAGGCCAATTTGTGCCGTTGCTCTTGCCCCCCTGCGGAGGGCAAGAGCAACCGGTTGACCCTCGAGGGCAATATCCAAAAGGGCATCCAACCAGGCCCCTGAAGCCGCATAAACATGACCTAATCCAAGCCCGTTATTTTAGCGGGCCCTCCCAGACGAAGTGTCGTATGACGTGGATCACCCGCAGGGCTTGGATTACAATGCCTCATGGAGAGAATTGTCCTCGCTGGCGCTGGGAATTTGGTTAGACAACTTTGTCATCTGGCACTACGTGCAAATTCTGAGGCTAATGAGTCGGGAGCAGCCTAACTACGGTCCGTGCATTTTTATCCTCGATGCTTACTTTCATGGCATCCTAGTACAAGAGTATAACAACTGGGACAAGGCGAGGAAGCAGGCGAGAAAGGGGAATGCCCAGCTCCAGTGGAGACCGTCCGCTAACCTACAAGCATATATTGCTCGGCCGAGTCCAGTGAGCGCAGGTGTAGCGGACGTGTTTCTAATCCCAGCTATAATGAATTCTCACTGGTTCTTGGTTTGCTATGAACTGGTAATGAATATTGTATCAGTCCTCGACAGTCTCTACGATGATACCCCCGTGATCGGTGTGATTGAAATGTACCGAGGCTTAGGCGAGTTGGATGCCATGGTAAGATCCTGTTTACTTCTTATTGTAACTTGCATATTGTAGAACTGATTAATCTTATAATGTTCGCTATGTTTAATGTTTAATGCTTATTATGTGTCTCGCAGAATCTATTTGCTGGAATGGTCAATAGTAAGCGTCGTCGAGAGAACCGAGAAAGTCCAGTGATCCCGTCGGGCGGGACGCAGCTTGTTTTTCGATTGAAGAGGAGTAGGCCTAAGCAACTTAATTCCTCGCACTGCGGTATCTTCGTCTGTATGTACATGGATTACATCTGTCGGTCGGAGAGCCTCAAAAAGACCGTCTGGAGCCAAGAATGCATAGACTGCTTTAGGTATAGGTTGGCTTGGCAAATTATCAATGGTCGGCCTAGAGCTATTAGATTTATTGTAAATCCGTGTAACGAGGGGGCCGAGGGACCCAATTGACAATGTTTGCGTATAATAACATTATATTCACTTTTTTAATTGTCCTTAAACTTCTTGAATCTTATCGTTGAATGCGATTGATGATTTCATTTGTGTTGACTGAGATGTGATCGTTGTTGAATGCGATTGATTTGATTCACTGATATCGTTGTGTTGTTGAGCTGAGTGTTTGATTTGTTCTGTGTGATTTGCTTTGACCAGGGGGAAACAAAGTGTAAAAACCAAGTGAGACTGTTCCTGCTTGACTGTCCGCTATATAGTATAGCGGACGTAGATAGGGCCGAAAAAAAACTAAGTGTTGGGGAGGGTGCTTGACTGTCCGCTATATAGTATAGCGGACGTAGATAGGGCCGAAAAAAAAACTAAGTGTTGGGGAGGCTTCCTTCTGCTTGACTGTCCGCTATATAGTATAGTGGACGTAGATAGGGCCGAAAAAAAAACTAAGTGTTGGGGAGGCTTCCTTCTGCTTTACTGTCCACTATATACTATAGCGGACGTAGATAGGGCCGAAAAAAAAAACTAAGTGTTGGGGTCGCTTCCTTCTGCTTTACTGTCCGCTATATAGTATAGTGGACGTAGATAGGGCCGGAAAAAACTAACTGTTGGGGAGTCTTCCTTCTGCTTGACTGTCTGCTATATAGTATAGCGGACGTACATAGGGCCGGAAAGAAAACTAAGTGTTGGGGAGGCTTCCTTCTGCTTTACTGTCCGCTATATAGTATAGCGGACGTAGATAGGGCCCAAAAAAAATTAAGTGTTTGGGAGGCTTCCTTCTGCTTGACTGTCCGCTATATAGTATAGCGGACGTAGATAGGGCCGAAAAAAAAAACTAAGTGTTGGGGAGGCTTCCTTCTGCTTTACTGTCCGCTATATAGTATAGCGGACGTAGATAGGGCCGAAAAAAAACTAAGTGTTGGGGAGGCTTCCTTCTGCTTTACTGTCCGCTATATAGTATAGCGGACGTAGACCTTCTGCTTGACTATCCGCTATATAGTATAGCGGACATAGAAATGGCAAAAAAAAACTAAGTGTCGCTATATAGTATAGCGGACGTAATTAGAGCCGGAAAAACAATAAGAGTTAGGGAGGCTTCCTTCTGCTTGACTGTCCGCTATATAGTATAACGGACATAGATAGGGCCGGAAAAAAAAACTAAGTGTTGGGGAGTCTTCCTTCTGCTTGCGAAAAAACTATTCGCGTACACTTTAGCGCCAAATTCATATCTTGCGAAAAATATTGGAATTTTTTTGGTCACTTTTTTTTTGCTCATTGCACCTTAGGCACGCTATATAGCCCATTTCTATGAATTTCGGCGAAAATCGAGACAAATTATTTTTTTGGTTTTCCTATGAAGGGCCTATTCGCGCACACTTTAGCGCCAAATTCATAGCTTGCGCAAAATGTTGTAATTTTTTTGGTCACTTTTTTTTTGCTCATTGCACCTTAGGCACGCTATATAGCCCATTTCTATGAATTTCGGCAAAAATCGAGAAAATTTATTTTTTTGGTTTTCCTATGAAGGGCCTATTCGCTCACACTTTAGCGCCAAATTCATAGTTTGCGCAAATTGTTGTAATTTTTTTTGTCACTTTTTTTTTGCTCATTGCACCTTAGGCATGCTAGTTAGCCCATTATAGTATGACAGATGTAATTAGAAACATAAATTTCCAACATTTTATATGCTTCAAAAGACGGGATTCGCTAATTAGAATGACATGTGGATAAGTGCCGATTGGAATGAAAGCCTAACATGCAGTAGGAAGAGATATATATATCCCTCTTCATTTGACATATACTCATCAGATAAGTACTGATCATTGGTTAAAATATTGTTTCTCTCGTTTGAATTGAGCTGCCTCCCACTAGCCTCGGCCATTTCTTCCGCAAGTTGAAGCATGTAAAATCGTTTTCTACGCAGCAACATCCGGTTATTCTCCATACGAATTCGGTGCACAACTTTCTTACACTGCTTAACATTACGCCTCGACATAGTAAGTGAACGACGTTGCGGCACAGGTGCCCTCAGCGTGGTGAGATCTTGGTGTAGTGCTTCTGATTCCTCAACTCGATATGCCCATTCTCTCCGTAAACCGCAATAATACTCTCTCGGGTCCGTGTACTTCACTTCTTTGTAGTCGTCGTTCCTTTCACACAACAACCACACAGTCTCACGTCCCCGCAGACTAGAACTCCCAGGAACTCCTGCCATGAAAACTTAGGCGGTTCTAATGCGATGAGCATGGCTAACATATATAAATAAGCCCACACACACATGGTATGATAGCTACACAATAGTCTGTCCATCTGGTGACAAGACAAGTCTCTGGACATTGAAGATGACAATAGTTGGAGACAGTAGCATGCCCGTGTCATAAGTTAACAAGTCTTTGGTGACAAGACAAGTCTCTTTGGTGACAAGACAAGTCTCTAGTCTATTACAAAAGCTTGTCACATCTCATAAAGTTGAACCTGTAGCTCTTTCATAAAGTGGTCCCGTTTCAAAGTATATATAAGTACATGCATTGCACGAAGGGCAAAGGGCATAGAGTGATATACTCCCAATTTCATAACAACTCTGAAAATGTCATATACTCCACGAGATATTTTTGAAGCAATGGGTCGTTACTGGGCGGGCGAAGATGAATTTCACTATTCTTTGCGTCCAAGTTTGCGTTACTCATCAAGCTATGTTAATACATTACGTGCAGAATGGTCTTATCGGATGAATGAATATGAGGTCTTAGTAGCTGATTCACGGAGCATGAATATACCCATACCTCGACAAAAGGCAATCAACATGCCTCGAATTACACACATGGAGCTTGAAAGGGCACTGCATCGAATACGTGAAGAAAATAATAGAATGAGAGTTCGTCAAAGTAGGCATAACTTACGTCGTATGGCACGTGATGCACATGAAGATGGCAACAACAATGAAGCACAAGTATACTGGAACATGAGCTTCGAAGAAGGATCTGTTTCCGATGCTCCAGTTTCAGATGAAGATGACTGAAGATCGAGTTCTTCTAAGGCTATAAGGCCTCCGCTTAGGCCGGGGTTCGGGAAGGTCGGAACTAAGTGTCTGGTCCGTGCCAACCATTTTCTGGTCCAAGTTGCAGACAATGATCTGCACCACTATGACTTGAGATCCTCAGTTGTGCACCTTTTGTTTGTGTGTGGGTTTCCGTGGTGCGTGGATGTATTACGATAATACTTCCTCGCTAATCATGTATTGTGTTAGAGACTTTCTTTCTGCGGTGCCGTCCGCTTTATAGTATGGTGGATCTGGATAGAAACAAAAAAAGCTTTCTGCTGGGCCGTCCGCTCTACTATATAGCGGACGGCCAAGCAGAAAGACAGATGGCCAACCCTTAGTTTTTTTCTCTCCTAAGTCCGCTATATAGTATAGCGGACAGCCCTGCAAGGAGAGAGTCTCCAACTTAGTTTTTTTTCTCCTATCTATGTCCACTATATAGTATAGCGGACAGCCCCGCAGAATACATGACCAAGCAGAAAGGTGCATAGCAAAGGATCTTACATCATAGTGGTGCAGATCATTGTCTGCAACTTGGACAGAAAATGGTTGGCACGAACCAGACACTTAGTTCCGACCTTCCCGAACCCAGGCCTAAGCGGAGGCCTTATGTCCGCTATATAGTAGAGCTAGACGTTGTAGCGTAATGCAATTTTAATAAATTGGCGCCCGAAGACTTGTTTTAGCCACATTTTAGCGTAATACTTCTTTAATAAATTGGCGCCCCAAAGACTTGTTTTGGCAACAGAATCAACAATCTCAATATCGATAAACAATAAATAACGTACAATTCACAATCAACGATCGTCCGCTATCGAGGGAATCTCAAACGACAAAATTAAGCGAGAAAAAATTTGGAAACATAATGAACAAGAACATATATTAATTTATTAATAATAAATTAGGGTTCACATTGGGGGAAAGAAATTTTTTCACAAGCGCTCCGATCAAAGATTACAACTTGAAAATCCCACCACCCAAGGTGTTCAAACACTACAAAGTCCCCAAGTTCGAGGCCATGCTAGCGCACGAAGACGTTCCAACCCTCTGCGAATTGCTTTTTTTGGGTCGGCCGGGCTTCAGCTTGCTTTCAACCTGCCATGCCCCCTTGCTGCTATATAATCTTGCACTGTCATGAATTGTTGTAAATTGATTGGTCAAGGCTTCCGGTATGTCCTAACAAACACAATACAAAAAATAGGTTAGTTTTTAACCAAAAGATCAAACTTTTAACACACGAAAATACAGAGAAAGAGGGATGGCCTACAAGTTCATTCTCAAACCCCGGCATCATGACTTTGAAAAAGTGTTTGCCTACCAGGTGCAAGTTGCCAATAAAATCGTAGGTGGTCTCCGATCCAGAAGCCATCGAGGTCGGCGTTGAGGGGAGGCGGTTGCGGAGTTGTGGGTCACGGAGATGTGGGTCGCCGTAGATGGGGTAGCGGCCTGGGTTAGATGTTCGAGACGAAGGATGCCCTAAGCGGTGATAACAGCTAATGCCCGATATGATTAAGTATATATAATGGGTAGATTATCCGCTACATATAGCGGACATAAAAGAATACAAAAGTTTTTCTGCGATGACGTCCGCTACATTGTATACCGGACATAAAAGAATACCAAAAGTTTTTCTGCGATGATGTCCGCTACATTGTATAGCGGACATAAAAGAAGACTAAAAGTTTTTCTACGATTGCGTCCGCTAGATTGTATAGCGGACATAAAAGAAAACCAAAAAATTATGCGATGCCGTCCGCTACATTGTTAGCGGACGTGGCTTACAAAAAAAAATTAAGACTTTAGATTTGATTCGATGGCCTCTACTAGGTCCATTTTTAAAAATTCCAGTATTCGGTCGAAAAATTATCCCTCTGAAAATTATTACAAATGTCAAACTTATACAAAAAATTAAAGGTCCACTGCAGCTTGTTCGTCCTCATCTTCGGCGTCACCTTCTTCCCCGTCTTGCAAACCCCCTGAACTTATCCCCAGTGCCTTGTAATGGTTCCGCTTGTCGTGGTCGGTCATTTTGTTGCACAATGCACACCTTCGCAGCTTTTTAGGTTGAGTTGCCGTTTCAATAGAGCTTTTCATCCGCGTAGATCTCTTGCGGCCTTTCGTTTGCGATATAATTGGATCCAACGGCCGGATATCATTGTCGTCTTCCTCCCCCGGCTCGTCATCTTCTGATCCCGTCGTAGGCTCGGTGTCAATCGCATTGGTGACTGAAGCTGCTTCCAACTGGTCGACGATGGGCTCTTGCTGCTGAGCTACCTCGAGGAGATGTTTATAACCAACCATTGAAGCAGCAGCCTTTACGGACAAACGGGTGAAACTCGTCACCAGATGATTATACCGCAACGTCTCTGATTCTTCAAAGTCAGTATACGGGTGCTCCGGAAAGGCAATGGTACCGTGCAACCTGTTAGCACCTTTCGTCCACCGTGGCAAGACGTATTTATCGGGGATTGTCCTGATATTCTTCTGGGTGAAAAAGCGCAGAATGTGTCTACACAGGATGCCATGGAACTCAAACTTCTTGCAAACACATGTCACCGAGTCCGTCAATGTGTCGTGGCTCACCGTATACATTCTGCGCAGCTTCTCAGGAACGAGGTCATTCACGAGCGAATAAACCTTGTACTCACGCGTAGACTTTTCTGCCACCTTGTTTATACAGTATCGTCCCGATTTCTGCAGCTCTACTTGGTATAGCAAGAAGATCTCCTTCGTATAGACTTTGGCACCGTTCAGCTCCAGCGGGGTCTCAAGCAACCTTCTCCTCTGTTTGTACGTGGTTGCAAAGTCTGCAGCCCTTTCTTTCACGAATAACGACGCAACCGCTTTCTGTGCGGATGTGACGAAACTCTTCAAATTGGTAGCTGTACCCACGTAACTATCGAACGTGGCATTCATAGATTCACTCCTGCCCGTCGTTTTCATGCCCGCAGAAAAATGCCTCCTCGTGTAAACGCCAATCCATTGCTCTTTGAGCTCGTACAAGTGCTGGAGCCGACAGTTGTCTTGCAATGAGTAATCCTCAACAAGCTTTCCCACCTCTCCTCAAATTCCTCAATCGTTAACGACTTGCTAACGCACGTGTCAAAATCCTGTTTAAAGTCTGGAAACTTTGCGTACACGTGATGCAAACGTTCAGGGTATTTGTTGCTTATGTGCCAAGTGCACAAGTTGTGTCGAGTATCTGGGAAGACGGTGGCAATAGCCTTCTTCATTGCCAAATCTTGATCGGTGATGATAACGTTGGGTGCTTTGAAGTTCATGGCTTCCAGCCACGCCCTAAACAACCATTCAAAAGAACTCTCGCTCTCGTCCCTTAACAAGGCGAACCCGAACAGGATGGAGTGATAATGATGATTGACCCCCGTGAAAGGGGCGAACGGCATCGAGTACTTGTTGGTACGGTATGTGGTGTCGAAAGTCACGACATCCCCAAAATGCTTATAAGCAAGCCTCGAACGACCGTCGACCCAAAAAATTGTGCTAACTCGATGCTCGTCGTCAAGTTTATAATCGAAGGTAAACTGCGGGTCCTTCATCTGCATCCGTTTCAATAGGCTCATTGTGGCTTGAGCATCATTGAGGTCATACGCGGGTCGTCTATGGGTTCAGACCGCGTTATGAACATCTGTCGTGTTAAAGTTTAAATTTTGAATTCCCCGGCTTGTTCAGTAAGAACAATAACATATCTGGTAGGTCCTAGCCGCGCATCGCTCATTGTGTGAATGAGGCTCCTCGCGACCTTACCCATCTTCTTGTGTTGATGCATCTGACTCACCTTAGAAGGGGTTACTAACGGGTGATTGTGTGCCAGTTCCAGGCTGGTAATAAGCCAATGATCTTGCTTGGGTTTATAGCTTACGAACATCTTGACCTGGCAATTCGTTCGCGCAAAGCAGTCCCGTCTTCTGCGCGAATATCCTATTTCGTCATCACTGTCATCGTTGCCTACGCGTGTCTCATTTTGCACTGGGTTTCTGCCCCTATGACACTCGTATAAGCGAGAGCATATCTTTTTCGTTATGTCTCGTTCTTATAGTCTTTATTCTAGTGCCAAATCCAACCCTCAGTGAATACGCTCAGAAACATTCTCCAGCTTCTTCCAATGTTTGAAAGGTTCGTCCTAAATACGGATCACTAGCATCTACGGGGGTGTTGGGGCTCGACACGAAATCAAACATTGTGAAACAAGACCTATGTAGAAATAGACTACGCTTAACAATCAAATGACATTTTCAACTGAAAATATTACCTAAAAATTATCTTGACGAATAACCAATTTAGGATGACAAATATACCATATACATAATCTCAAAAGTCTCTCATTTTGCTAATTATAGATTTATTGAACATAACAAATTAAAATTACTAAGATAAATAGACAAATTCATCATGCCAAAATACAACAAACGTATCTCAAAAAATTCGAATTTAAATAGGATAGATGTGCTGAAGTTAGCCCCCTAAAAAAAATCAAAATTAACTACAATAAA
>JAVXUO010002626.1:0-216309 GCA_033065855.1 Escallonia rubra | reverse complement strand
AGAAGAGGATATTGCGTGGAATTGGGTTTGGGATTTTCACGCATGGGCAGATATTTCAACAGCTTGACTGGGCCTTGATAGGCGCCCTTGTTGAGAGGTGGAGAAGTGAAACGAATACGTTTCACTTCCCGCTCGGAGAGATGACAATTACCCTAGAAGATATAGGGTTCATCTTAGGGTTGCCGGTGACGGGGCGGCCGGTAATTGCTCCTCCGTCAGAAGCAACGAATAAGAGAACCGCTAGGGACTTCTTAACTTCGATACCCCAGGATCAATTTAGCAGTGGTGGTATCAAGTTGAAGTGGTTGGTAGATACCTACGGGGTTTTGCCGGAGAACTATACAGGCCGTGACCTTGTGATGTACACACAAGCCTTCCTTTGGAGGGTGGTGGGGGCAATATTATTCCCAACGACATCGAAGAACACGGTCAGCGTGAGATATTTATCATTGTTGGGTAACCTGGCGGAGGTTGGAGATTATGCATGGGGTGCAGCGGTTCTTTCGTATATGTACCGAGAATTGCACAAGGCAACGAGGCCCAACTCCAAAGCCATATGTGCATGTCTCTCGCTATTGCATGTATATCATATAAATCCACTACCGTTATTGTTTTTTTTTTGTTTTTGCTTTTGTTGAATCGACGATATAAGTATAATTTGCCCATGTTCTCAGGTGTGGTCTTATGAACACCTTGCTCCCGGTGCACCGACGCGTAGGGATGGAACCGATAGAGTGTGGCCTCGGTTGCGTGCTTGGGAGTACATCCGGAAGAATAGCCACTACCGCAGGAGAGTCGATCCCCATCACAACATCACGTACTATCGAGGGGAGTTCGACCGCCTATCTCCGGGCCAATTGCGTTGGGCACCGTACATACGTTTGGCGCGACGGGTAGAAGAGTCGTTCGTCTTCACGCTCTCCGGGTTACAGCGCACACCCCTCATCCACTTCGAGGTCGCAGAGTGGCAGCTGCCAGACCGAGCAATGCGCCATTTTGAGTTGGAGCAGGGTTTGCCAGCCGGCGCCCCAGATATGAGGGTTAACAGGGACCCACCGGATGTCAGGCGATTTGGCAAGGCCAATGAGCAAGAATTGTGCGCGGCCGAACTAGAGCTCTGGACTTCTTGGCAGGACACACTAGCGGCCATCGTCTCGGAGCCGGACCCCGTTATCAGCATCGCGAAGTACGATGAGTGGTACTCCCACATCACGCGGAGGAGAGTAGCCCCAGTGAACTTTGAACGCGGGGCGAGGTATGCGCCTAGGGGTCAGATCGACGAGCGTATGGCATACAATCTCATAAGTTGCTCAACTTGTCTTGAATATAAATGTCTGATTAAAGTTACTTATTTGTTATCTCTTTGGATGTAGGTTAATGCCTCGCTTGCATTCTTCCAGAAGTTGAGTGAGCGGAAGGATCTGATAAGCGCAATGGGCGAGGATCTTCCCCAACAGGCTGCTGCACTGGCTATAGGATGCAGGAATTTTGTGCGGCAAGCATCGGGACAGTCTTCGGTCGACAGCCCGGGAATGGGTTATACGGGCGGCATCCCGTATAACGTTGATCCCTCCGGGCAAGCTTTAGGGGTGAGCCAGGGAGTTGGTGGTCCCTCTGTACCGGGGATGGGACATGCTCAAGCGTCGTGGGCCGATTACAACGGCTCGACCTTCAATTTGTTCCCGGAACCTCAACCCCTCTCTCAGAGTCAAGTCACGCAAGACTGGCCTTACGGTTTCAACGAGGCACTGCCCATTGTCCCGTGGGCGGAACCACTTGGCGGCCCCGAAGGGCAATATCAGCCGGCGGAAGAAATGGCCAGCGAGCAATATCAGTCGGCCGGGGCCCTCGAAGGCGATTATCAGCCGGCCGGGGCCCCCCAAGGGGATTATCAGCCGGCCGATCCGTTGGTTGGAGGCCAATTTCTTCCGTTGCTCTTGCCCCTCGGCGGAGGGCAAGAGCAACCGGTCAACCCCCGAGGGCAATATCCAAAAGGGCATCCAGCCAGGCCCCTGAAGCAGCATAAACATGACCTAATCCAAGCCCGTTATTTTAGCGGGCCCCCCCCGGACGGAGCGTCGTATGACGTGGATCACCCGCTGACTATGGATTACAATGCCTCGTGGAAAGAACTGTCCTCGCTGGCGCCGGGAATTTGGTTAGACAACTTTGTCATCTCACACTACGTGTAAATTATGAGGCAAATGAGTCGGGAGCAGCCTAACTATGGTCCGCGCATTTTTATCCTCGATGCTTACTTTCATGGCATCCTAGTACAAGAGTATAACGACTGGGACAAGGCGAGGAAGCAGGCGAGAAAGGGGAATGCCCAGCTCCAGTGGAGACCGTCCGCTAACCTACAAGCATATCTTGCTCGGCCGAGTCCAGTGAGTGCAGGTGTGGCGGACGTGTTTCTAATCCCAGCTATAGTGAATTCCCACTGGTTCTTGGTTTGCTATGAACCGATAACGAATACCGTATCAGTCCTCGACAGTCTCTACGATGATACCCCCGTGATCGGTGTGATTGAAATGTACCGAGGCTTAGGCGAGTTGGATGCCATGGTAAGATCATGTTTACTTCTTATTGTAACTTGCATATTATGATTAATCTTATTATGTTCGCTATGTTTAATATTTAATGCTTATTATGTGTCTCGCAGAATCTATTTGCTGGAATGGTCAATAGTAAGCGTCGTCGAGAGAACCGAGATAGTCCAGTGATCCCGTCGCGCGGGACGCAGCTTGTTTTCCGATTGAAGAGGAGTAGGCCCAAGCAACTTAATTCCTCGGACTGCGGTGTCTTCGTCTGCATGTACATGGATTACATCTGTCGGTTGGAGAGCCTCGAGAAGACCGTCTGGAGCCAAGAATGCATAGACTGCTTTAGGTATAGGATGGCTTGGCAAATTATCAATGGCCGGCCTAGAGCTATTAGATTTATTGTAAATCCGTGTAACGAGGGGGATCCCGCGGGGCTGAGGGCCCCAATTGACAATGTTTGCGTATAATAACATTTTGCTTGACTTTTTTAATTGTCCTTAAACTTCTTGAATCTTATCGTTGAATGCGATTGATGATTTCATTTGTGTTGACTGAGATGTGATCGTTGTTGTAATTTTGTTGATTTGATTCAAAGATATCGTTGTGTTGTTGATCTGAGTGTTTGATTTGTTCTGTGTGATTTGCTTTGACCAGGGGGAAACAAAGTGTAAAAACCAAGTGAGATTGTTTATGTTGGATTGTCCGCTATATAGTATAGCGGACGTAGATAGGGCCGAAAAAAAACTAAGTGTTGGGGATGCTTCCTTCTGCTTGACTGTCCGCCATATAGTATAGCGGACGTAGATAGGGCCGAAAAAAATAACTAAGTGTTGGGGAGGCAAACTAAGTTTTGGGGAGGCTTCCTTCTGCTTTACTATCCGCTATATAGTATAGCGGACATAGATAGCGCCGAAAAAAACTAAGTGTTGAGGAGAAGACCTTCTGCTTCACTGTCCGCTATATAGTATAGCGGACAGGGCCGGAAAAAACTAAGTGTTGGGGAGTCTTCCTTTTGCTTGCGAAAAACTATTCGTGTACAATTTAGCGCCAAATTCATATCTTGCGAAAAATATTGGAATTTTTTTGGTCACTTTTTTTTTGCTCATTGCACCTTAGGCACGCTATATAGCTCATTTCTATGAATTTCGGCGAAAATCGAGACAAATTATTTTTTTGGTTTTCCTATGAAGGGCCTATTCGCGCACACTTTAGCGCCAAATTCATAGCTTGCGAAAAATATTTTTTTTTTGCTCATTGCACCTTAGGCACGCTATATAGCCCATTTCTATGAATTTCGGCGAAAATCGAGACAAATTATTTTTTTGGTTTTCATATGAAGGGCCTATTCGCGCACACTTTAGCGCCAAATTCATAGCTTGCGAAAAATGTTTTTTTTTTGTCACTTTTTTTTTGCTCATTGCACCTTAGGCACGCTATATAGCCCATTTCTATGAATTTCGGCGAAAATCTAGACAAATTATTTTTTTGGTTTTCCTATGAAGGGCCTATTCGCGCACACTTTAGCGCCAAATTCATAGCTTGCGAAAATGTTTTTTTTTTTGTCACTTTTTTTTGCTCATTGCACCTTAGGCGCGCTAGTTAGCCCATTTCTTTGAATTTTGGCAAAAAACGAGACAAATTATTTTTTTGGTTTTCCTATGAAGGGCCTATTCGCGCACACTTTAGCGCCAAATTCATAGCTTGCGCAAAATGTTGTAATTTTTTTTGTCACTTTTTTTTTTTGCTCATTGCACCTTAGGCATGCTAGTTAGCCCATTATAGTATGACGGATGTAGTTAGAAACATAAATTCCCAATATTTTACATGCTTCAAAAGACGGGATTCGCTAATTTGAATGACATGTGGATAAGTGCCGGTTGGAATGAAATCCTAACATGCAGTAGGAAGAGATATATATATCACTCTTCATTTGACATATACTCATCAGATAAGTACTGATCATTGGTTAAAATATTATTTCTCTCGTTTGATTTGAGCTGCCTCCCACTAGCCTCGGTCATTTCTTCCACAAGTTGAAGCATGTAAAATTGTTTTCTACGCAGCAACATCCGGTTATTCTCCATACGAATTCGGCGCACAGCTTTCTTACACTGCTTAACATTACGCCTCGACATAGTAAGTGAATGACGTTGCGGCACAGGTGCCCTCGGCGTGGTGAGATCTTGGTGTAGTGCTTCTGATTCCTCAACTCGATATGCCCATTCTCTCCATAAACCGCAATAATAATCTCTCAGGTCTGTGTACTTCACTTCTTTGTAGTCGTCGTTCCTTTCACACAACAACCACACAGTCTCACGTCCCCACAGACTAGAACTCCCAGGAACTCCTGCCATGTAAACCTAGGCGGTTCTAATGCGATGAGCATGGCTAACATGTACAAATAAGCCCACACACACATACACAATATATTGGTGTGATAGCTACACAATAGTCTGCCCATCTCTGGTGACAAGACAAGTCTCTGGACATTGAAGATGACAATAGTTGGAGACAATAGCATGCCCGTGTCATAAAGTTGACAAGTCTTTGGTGACAAGACAAGTCTCTTTGGTGAGAAGACAAGTCTTTAGTCTATTGCAGAGGCTTGTCACATCTCATAAAGTTGAACCTGTAGCATCTCATAAAGTGGTCCCGTTTCAAAGTATATATAAGTACATGCATTGCACGAAGGACAAAGGGCATAGAGTGATATACTCCCAATTTCATAACAACTCTGGAAATGTCATATACTCCACGAGATATTTTTGAAGCAATGGGTCGTTACTGGGCGGGCGAAGATGAATTTCACTATTCTTTGCGTCCAAGTTTGCGTTACTCATCAAGCTATGTTAATACATTACGTGCAGAATGGTCTTATCGGATGAATGAATATGAGGTCTTAGTAGCTGATTCACGGAGCATGAATATACTCATACCTCGACAAAAGGCAATCAACATGCCTCGAATTACACACATGGAGCTTGAAAGGGCACTGCATCGAATAGTGAAGAAAATAATAGAATGAGAGTTCGTCAAAGTAGGCATAACTTACGTCGTATGGCACGTGATGCACATAAAGATGGCAACAACAATGAAGCACAAGTATACTGGAACATGAGCTTCGAAGAAGGATCTGTTTCCGATGCTCCAGTTTCAGATGAAGATGACTGAAGATCGAGTTCTTCTAAGGCCATAAGGCCTCCGCTTAGGCCGGGGTTCGGGAAGGTCGGAACTAAGTGTCTGGTCCGTGCCAACCATTTTCTGGTCCAAGTTGCAGACAATGATCTGCACCACTATGACTTGAGATCCTCAGCTGTGCACCTTTTGTTTGTGTGTGGGTTTCCGTGGTGCGTGGATGTATTACGATAATACTTCCTCGCTAATCATGTATTGTGCTAGAGACTTTCTTTCTACGGTGCCGTCTGCTTTATAGTATGACGGATTTGGATAGAAACAGAAAAACTTTCTGCTGGGCCGTCCGCTCTACTATATAGCGGACGGCCAAGCAGAAAGACAGATGGTCAACCCTTAGTTTTTTCTCTCCTAGGTCCGCTATATAGTATAGCGGACAGCCCCGCAGAATACATGACCAAGCAGAAAGGTGCACAGCTGAGGATCTTACATCACAGTGGGGCAGATCATTGTCTGCAACTTGGACCAGAAAATGGTTGGCACGAACCAGACACTTAGTTCCGACCTTCCCGAAACCCGGCCTAAGCGGAGGCCTTATGTCCGCTATATAGTAGAGCTAGAAGTTATAGCGTAATGCAGTTTTAATAAATTGGCACCCGAAGACTTGTTTTAGCGACATTGTAGCGTAATGCTGTTTTAATAAATTGGCGCCCCGAAAACTTGTTTTGCAACAGAATCAACAATCTCAATATCGATAAACAATAAATAACGTACGATTCATAATCAACGATCGTCGACTATCGAGGGAATCTCAAACGACACAATTAAGCACAATTAAGCGAGAAAAAATTTGGAAACATAATGAACAGGAACATAAATTAATTTATTAATAATAAATTAAGGTTCACATTGGGGGAAAGAAATTTTTTCACAAGCGCTCCGATCAAAGATTACAACTTGAAAATCCCACCACCCAAGGTGTTCAAACACTACAAAGTTCCCGAGTTCGAGGCCATGCTGGCGCACGAAGACGTTCCAACCCTCTGCGAATTACTTTTTTTGGGGTCGGCCGGGCTTCAGCTTGATTTCAACCTGCCATGCCCCCTTGCTGCTATATAATCTTGCACTCCCATGAATTGTTGTAAATTGATTGGTCAAGGCTTCCGGTATGTCCTAACAAACACAATACAAAAAATAGGTTAGTTTTTAACCAAAAGATCAAACTTTTAACACACGAAAATACAGAGAAAGAGGGATGGCCTACAAGTTCATTCTCAAACCCCGGCATCATGACTTTGAAAAAGTGTTTGCCTGCCAGGTGCAAGTTGCCAATAAAATCGTAGGTGGTCTCCGATCCAGAAGCCATCGAGGTCGGCGTTGAGGGGAGGACGGTTTATCGCCGGAGTTGTGGGTCACCGGAGATGTGGGTCGCCGTAGATGGGGTAGCGGCCTGGGTTAAATGTTCGAGACAGAGAGAGTGCCCTAAGCGGACTGATAACAGCTGATTGCCCGATATGATTAATATATATAATAGGGTAGAGTTATCCGCTATATTGTATAGCGGACATAAAAGAATACCAAAAGTTTTTCTGCGATGACGTCCGCTACATTGTATAGCGGACATAAAAGAATACCAAAAGTTTTTCTGCGATGGCGTCCGCTACATTGTATAGCGGACATAAAAGAATACCAAAAGTTTTTCTGCGATGACGTCCGCTAGATTGTATAGCGGACATAAAAGAAGACCAAAAGTGAATTCTGCGATTGCGTCCGCCAGATTGTATAGCGGACATAAAAGAAAACCAAAAAAATTAAATCTGCGATGTCGTCCGCTACATTGTATAGCGGACGGGGCTTACAAAAAAAAATTAAGACTTTAGATTTGATTCGATGGCCTCTCATAGGTCCATTTTTTTAAAATTCCAGTATACGGTCGAAAAATTATCCCTCCGAAAATTATTACAAATGTCAAACTTATACAAAAAATTAAAGGTCCACTGCAGCTTGTTCGTCCTCATCTTCGGCATCACCTTCTTCCCCGTCTTGCAAACCCCCTGAAGTTATCCCCAGTGCCCTGTAATGGTTCCGCTTGTCGTTATCGGTCATTTTGTTGCACAATGCACACCTTCGCAGCTTTTTAGGTTGAGTTGCCGTTTCAATAGAGCTTTTCATCCGCATAGATCTCTTGTGGCCTTTCATTTGCGATATAATTGGATCCAACGGCCGGATATCATTGTCGTCTTCCTCCCCCGGCTCGTCATCTTCTGATCCCGTCGTAGGCTCGGTGTCAATCGCATTGGTGACTGAAGCTGCTTCCAACTGGTCGACGATGGGCTCTTGCTGCTGAGCTACCTCGAGGAGATCTTTATAACCGACCATTGAAGCAGCAGCCTTTACGGACAAATAGGTGAAACTCGTCACCAGATGATTATACCGCAACATCTCCGATTCTTCAAAGTCAGTATACGGGTGCTCCGAAATGGCAATGGTACCGTGCAACCTGTTAGCACCTTTCGTCCACCGTGGCAAGACGTATTTATCGGGGATTGTCCTGATATTCTTCTGGGTGAAAAAGCGCAGAATGTGTCTACACAGGATGCCATGGAACTCAAACTTCTTGCAAACACATGTCACCGAGTCCGTCAATGTGTCGTGGCTCACCGTATACATTCTGCGCAGCTTCTCAGGAACGAGGTCATTCACGAGCGAATAAACCTTGTACTTAAACCCAGACTTTTTTGCCACCTTGTTTATACAGTACCGTCCCGATTTCTGCAGCTCTACTTGGTATAGCAAGAAGATCTCCTTCGTATAGACTTTGGCACCGTTCAGCTCCAGCGGGGTCTCAAGCAACCTTCTCCTATGTTTGTACGTGGTTGCAAAGTCTGCAGCCCTTTCTTTTACGAACAACGACGCAACCGCTTTCTGTGCGGATGTGACGAAACTTTTCAAATTGGTAGCTGTACCCACGTAACTATCGAACGTGGCATTCATAGATTCACTCCTGCCCGTCGTTTTCATGCCCACAGAAAAATGTCTCCTCGTGTAAACGCCAATCCATTGCTCTTTGAGCTCGTACAAGTGCTGGAGCTACCCGTTGTCTTGCAATGAGTAATCCTCAACAAGCTTTTTCCACCTCTCCTCAAATTCCTCAATCGTTAATGACTTGCTAACGCACGTGTCAAAATCCTGTTTAAAGTCTGGAAACTTTGCGTACACGTGATGCAAACGTTCGGGGTATTTGTTGCTTATGTGCCAAGTGCACAAGTTGTGTCGAGTATCTGGGAAGACAGTGGCAATAGCCTTCTTCATTGCCAAATCTTGACCGGTGATGATAACGTTGGATGCTTTGAAGTTCATGGCTTCCAGCCACACACTAAACAACCATTCAAAAGAACTCTCGCTCTCGTCCCTTAACAAGGTGAACCCGAACATGATGGAGTGATAATGATGATTGACCCCCGTGAAAGGGGCAAACGGCATCGAGTACTTGTTGGTACGGTATGTGGTGTCGAAAGTCACGACATCCCCAAAATGCTTATAAGCAAGCCTCGAATGACCGTCGACCCAAAAAATTGTGCTAACTCGATGCTCGTCGTCAAGTTTATAATCGAAGGTAAACTGCGGGTCCTTCATCTGCATCCGCTTCAATAGGCTCATTGTGGCTTGAGCATCATTGAGGTCATACGCGGCTCGTTTATGGGTTCGGACCGCGTTACGAACGTCTGTCGTGTTAAAGTTTAAATTTGGAATTCCCCCGGCCTGTTCAGCAAGAACATTAATCATGTCGGTAGGTCCTAGCCGCGCATCGCTCATTGTGTGAATGAGGCTCCTCGCGACCTTACCCATCTTCTTGTGTTGATGCATCTAACTCACCTTAGAAGGGGTTACTACTAACGGGTGATTGTGTGCCAGTTTCAGGCTGGTAATAAGCCAATGATCTTGCTTGGGTTTATAGCTTACGAACATCTTGACCTGGCAATTCGTTCACGCAAAGAAGTCTCGTCTTCTGCGCGAATATCATACTTCATCATCACTGTCATCGTTGCCTACGCGTGTCTCATTTTGCACTGGGTTTCTGCCCCTATGACACTAGTATAAGCGAGAGCATATCTTTCTCGTTACGTTGCTCGTTCTTGAAGTCTTTATTCTAATGCCAAATCCAACCCTCAATGAATACGCTCGGAAACATTCTCCAGCTTCCTCCAATGTTTGAAAGGTTCGTCCTAGATACGGATCACTAGCATCTACGGGGGTGTTGGAGCTCGACACGAAATCAGACATTGTGAAACAGCTCCCTATATGTAGAAATATAGACTACGCTTAACAATCAAATGACATTTTCAACTGAAAATATTACCTAAAAATTATCTTGACGAATAGACAAATTTAAGATGACAAATATACCATATACATAATCTCAAAAGTCTCCTATTTTGCTAATTATAGATTTATTGAACATAACAAATTAAAATTACTAAGAGCGTTAGACAAATTCATCATGCCAAAATACAACAAACGTATCTCAAAAAATTCGAAAGGCAATAGGATAGATGTGCCGAAGTTAGCGCCCCTCAAAAAAATCAAAATTAACTACAATAAACTTCTTTAAAGTTAACAAATTAATTTCTAGAACATCATCAAAAATCTATATTTTTTTGCCCAAAAAAAATATATATACTTTATCAGTCAATCCACCCAGAACCAATTTGAGATCAGAAACTTACCTTGCTTGACTGAAGAAGATTGAAGCAAGTTTTACTCGAAGCTTGAGGGGAGCCGAAAATGGAAGCAAGTGAATCCGAAGGAGAAGAAAATTTTGCCGAAAGAGCTGAGAATCAGGGAACTTTGGGGTATACGGGAAAAGCCTGTCCGCGATACTGTATAGCGAAAATTATTCCCGACACTCTGACACGTGCAGAAATAAAGTCCCTGAAAGTCAGGTCCTGACAGGTGTCAGCCTAGGCGAGGTCCGATACACTGTATAACGGATACCTTTTTTGCTGTCTCGTGTCAGGAAATCAATTTCGTTTGGGATACAGTATAGCGTACGGTATGGAGGGGCAAAAAGGACAGGTGTCAGCCTAGGGACGTCCGGTACACAGTATCGCGGACGTCTTTTTGGCTGTCTCCCATCAGGACTTTAATGTCCTCCGCCATACAGTTTAGCGGACAGGCGCGGAGGGGCAATTTGGTAAAAAAACAGCCGTTCGCCATACTGTATGGCGGACGACTGACAGCTTTCGAAAAAGGCGCGATCTGGGCCGTCCATCTTTCGGGATGGACGGTCAGATCGCGCTTGCAACTTCTCCTATTTTGCCCACGCTATCAACGGATCAGCTTCCATATATATATATATATATATATATATATATATATATATATATATATATATATATATTATAAAACTATCGAATTGCCTGACATTTAATTGTAGTCCAGTAAAGTTCACATCCTAAAAACATGCATAAAGGTAGTCATTTAAACTGAATAAGATATAGCAAAGTTCATAAACAATAAACTTAATGATCGATCACTCGATATAGTGATAAGGATCTCCCTCCCCTCCGAATTCCCAATCATATTGGCTAGGAATGTTATGAAGTGCATCTTCCTCATCCTCGTAATGTACTTCTTCATCTTCTCAGTTAACTACAGCAGGCTCTGGTTGAAGGACATCTCATCCACCATCATTGTCTAAATCTTCTTGGGTAATAACAGATTCCTCCTCGGACACCAAATCAACAAGAACATCAATGTTATCGAGGCTAATGGGATCAAGTGCTTCTTTTGTTTGACCAATAGCCTTTACAAGATAAAAACAGATTGATAAAGAATTTTGCAAATGATGTATATGTCACATTATTTTAATAGCAAAGTGATTATTACAATGTTACCTTTCTCGAAGTTTCAAGTTATAACGAACAAAAATAAGATCATTTAGTCGTTTGTGCTCCAATCTATTGCGCTTCTTGGAATGGATAAACTCAAACGCACTCCAATTTCTTTCACACCCAGTTGCACTAGTACACTGACTAAGTACACGTATTGCAAACGTGTGCAAATCCGGACAGTTGTTTCCAAATTGCTCCCACCATGCAACTATAATAGAAAATAAAAGTTTGACACGTTAATAATTTTAAACAAAATCGGTTGCAATAAGAATTGTAAGACGCTAATCAACTATCCAGTAAGAATGTAACTACTTGACAAACTTTTGCAATAAAAAAAAGCATAAATGGAAGGATAAATGTCTAACCTGGATTTAGTTTTTCAAGATGACGAACAGCAATAGGCATACCAAAGTCACTTGTAGCTTGCTTATACTTTTCGAGTTGTGAACTGATCTAGTCTTGCATGTAATCATCAGGCACTAAAGCTGTAATTGTACTAAGTAAGCCTCTAATAACCTCTTTTTGCTTCTTGAAAGAAGGCTTGAAAAAAAATTCCAGGATTAAGAAAACAGCTGGCTGAATGAAGTGGGCTTGAAAGTTGTTTATCCCACCTCACATCAATCACTCTGAGGACTGGCATATAAAGGGATAACCGATTCTTAAAGTTTGATTTGATTGTCGCCTTTGACTTGTCAATGGCTTCATACAAGTACCCCATAGAAGGCTTTTCATCACCGTCTGTGAGACGAAGAACCCTCACTGAAGGTTCACTAAGCTTCACAACATGCTGACATTACAACCAAAAATCCCTATCTTCTAGCACCGATTTCGCAACTTCCTTCCCAACAATGCGTTTGGCAAGCTTAAAATTAAGCCACTTATCACAAGTGAACATCTGTCTAAGCTCTTTCTTAAACTTGAACAGGGATTGAAGACTAAGAAAATTAATTGCAAATCTAGTTATTCCAGGCCGACACAGTTCTCTACCATTGGTAAACTCTTTTCTCATCATATTCACAACAAACCCATGATTGTAAATAAACTTTGTGATATTTTTAGCTTTTATAATGGTAGCATCTACGGTGGGGAAGTGTCTAACATCAGCGAGGTTTTCTAACATCAAGTCTATGCAATGAGCTGCACAAGGAGCCCAAAAAAAATCCATACTCCCTTTGTAACCTTTTTCGAGCTACTTTATAAGTGGCCTCATTATCACTGATGAACTGAACAATGTAATTATGATCGATAAGCTGAACAACTTTATTAAAAATGCCATAAAGTGTATCAGCATCCTCAGTAAGGTCGGATGCATCAATTGATTTTAAAAACATGGTACCTTTAGGACAATAAACAAGAAAGTTGATAACGGGCTCTTGCCTACAATTAGACCACCCATCAGACATAACAGAACAACCATATAGCTCCCATATCACCCTAAATTCATCTAAGTATGTAGTGATCTCATCAACTAAAGTACGCAACAAGTTTCTTCTTAAGTCATGGAAAGATAGTGCTTTAAATCCTGGTCCAACAGCTAATGCAGCGTCAAACATTGGTTGGTAATACTTAGAATGAGCCCTATTAAATGGTACATTAGCATCGTACCACAATATGCAACTGTTAATTTAGCATTATCAACCATTTCTTTAGTTGCCATAGCACTTTTTTTTAGAAGGTTGAGACCCTAGAGTTATTCTTGGGGCAAAAAAGCTACTAATCTTTTTCCGTTTACTTGTAACTGCAACTTCCTTCCCTTTTTTTTCCCGCATTACCATCAGAATCAGTCGACACAACACTATCTTCACTATCATCATCTACATCAATGCAATCCCCATAGCCAATATTCACATTTAACTTTTCCTTCCTTGCTTTTTGTTTTTTGATACCCTTCAAGCAATTGTTTCATCTGCCATCTCACGTCATGCAGAGCTCTTTTTGCAAGCTTTTACTTGTCCAGTAACCCCTACAAGGTGCATCTTTAATCGAGTTATTCCTCCACCTTTAAGATGTTTGTCACAGTGAATGCAGATGTTGTTGTTTCTTTTCCCTACAACCTCTTTACCGTGAGCCCATGCAGGATCATCAGATCTAGCTGGAGCCGAGGCAATAGATGAAGAATTATTGTCATATTCTGGCACAAGTAAGAATTGAGCTAATCAGTACTAAAAAAACCATATTTTGAATCAAACAAAAAACAGATGATGATTACACAAAATAACTACACGCGCATAGGGTGCCAGCCCGATTACCACAAGAAATTATCAAATCACATACTCAGCAACATAATATAGCTGCAGGTTTTTATGGGTTGGGGAAATGTTAGCTTTTACATGCATCCAAACGAACCCATTAGTGGGAGATAAACATGGATTGTTCATGACTGTAAAAGCCAAGGTTCCTCTCATCAACTTGCAGTCACATAAAATTCAGAAAGTGTAGCAGATTTTGAAATATCAAATAACCTAAAAAGCCACGGTTCCACCCATCAACTTGCAATATCAGCAATACTCGATCCAACCAACTATGTTTTTGAAGTCTACCCTAAGTACACAAGTTGCAATGAAATCCTAAGAGACTTGAATGTATACTTGTTCACTTTATACACTATTTGCTTATAAAGAAAAAAACTTATACTATTGTCAAGAGGGCAAATCACATGACAATATGTAAGGAAAACTAAAAACTACAGCACTTGTGTATTAAACTGTGTGAGTTTATAAACCCTAACTGCCGACACAGTAATACACTAATTGCTACATAGTTGATGATGATTAGTTTGCTAGTGGATAAGACACTATTTGGCGACACAATGAGACAATATAGTGGAAAGCTCAAATCATCTTACTTATAATGCAACCAATGTCAACTAACTGCATTATTGATCATTCTAGTTTTCTGCATGCTTATTGTCGTAGTCACTAACTTACGTGTCAATCAATCAGGACATAGAAGATGGCAATAGGTAGCAACCGATACCTGAATTTGGTACACTTGGAATTGTGGAGGCTGTTGCTGCTGTTGACTACTTTACGAGTTTTGATACGAAATTAGCAAATTGGCTAGGTTTTTTTTTCCCTTAGTCTAGATGGTTAAATCACCAAATTGTCCAATAAACATGCAATGCAATACGCCACTCCCAGAAAGCCAGAAACCCGGTACAAAGTCAATAGTTTCGGGCGAAATGTCCACTACTGCCGTCGCTAAAAGCCCTTAATCTGTTGCTAAAGACTTTTAGCGACAGACACCCCGTCGCTAAAAGTCTGTTACCTATAACCCCATCGCTAAAAGTTTGTAGTTGAAACTTTGAAATCCGTCGCCTTAAAATTAACTTTTAGCGGCGGGTACATTAATTGAATTAGCGAGGGTTTTCTGTCGCTAAATATATTTTTCGTATTTTATTTTTTTTATTAAAAATAATTTATTACGTAAAATATATAGCGGCGAAAAGTTCGTCGCTAAAAATTTTACCGACGAAATATCCATCGCTAAATAGTATACTAAAAATAAATGACTTTTAGCAACGGAATATCCGTCGCTAAAAGTCTGTCTTAAAGTCTCTAAAGGTTTTTATGTACATCTTAGTGCAGACGTTTAGTGACGGAAAGTCCATATCTTTTAGCACCGATTTCGCAACTTCCTTCCCAACAATGCTTTTGGCAAGCTTAAAATTAAGTCACTTATCACAAGTGAACATCTGTCTAAGCTCTTTCTTAAACTTGAGCAAGCATTGAAGACTTAGAAAATTAGTTGCAAATCTAGTTATTCCAGGCCGACACAGTTCTCTACCATTGGTAAACTCTTTTCTCATCATATTCACAACAAACCCATGATTGTAAATAAAATTTGTGATATTTTTAGCTTTTATGATGGTAGCATCTACAGTGGGGAAGTGTCTAACATCAGCCAAGTTCTCTAACATCAAGTCTATGCAATGAGCTGCACAAGGAGCCCAAAAAAATCCGTACTCCCTTTGTAACCTTTTCCGAGCTACCTTATAACTAGCCTCATTATCACTGATGAGCTGAACAATGTAATTAGGACCGATAAGCTGAACAACTTCATTAAAAATGCCATAAAGTGTATCAGCATCCTTAGTAAGTTGATAACGGGCTCTTGCCTATGATTAGACCACCCATCAGACATAACAGAACAACCATATAGCTCCCATACACTACAAGAAAAGAGGGAATTAGCGACGGACTTTTAGCGACGGACGAAATTCCGTCTCTAAAAGTATTTTCAGCGACGGAATACACCCGTCGGGTAACGTCCGTCGGTAAAACTATTTACCGACGGAATAATTCCGTCCGCAAAAATAACCGTCGGTGAAAGTCGGGTTTTGCCGACGAACTTTTACCGACGGGTGTGTTCCGTCGATAAAACTATTTAACAACGGAATACTTCCGTCGGTAAAAATACCCGTCGGTGAAAGTAGGGTTTTTCCGACGGACTTTTACCGACGGGTCTTTTCCGTCGGTAAAAGCCTTAAATAGATCAGATCCCCTTCTTCTTTTCTTTCTCCCGTTGCTCTCTCTCTCTCTCTCACCGGCGATTTATCCTCCGTCGCCATCCCCGGCAACCTAGCCCCGACGGAATAGATCCTGCCACCGCCTCCGACGCCGCCACTGCCGCCCATCTTCAAAACCGAAGGACCGCTGCTGCGACGCCACCACCACTGCTGCGACGCCACCACCACTGCGCCACCACCACTGCGCCACCACCACTGCGCCACCACCACTGCGTCACCACCACTGCTGCGCCGCCACCACAACCGCGCCGCCCATCTTCAAATCAGCCCAAGTTTCTGTAAGTTTAGATATTCATGATCGGCTTTTAGATATTCAGAATCATCTCTTTACCGTTTGTAGATTCTCGTAACTCGTATGGTTTGATTTTTTTTTTGGTAATCGTATGGTTTGATATTATGTTACCCGGTAAATGCAGTATATAATGAGAAGGGTTTGTAGATTCTCGTAACTCGTATGCTTGGCTTGTAGATTCTATTATGGTTTGTAGATTCTCGTAACTCGTATGCTTGGCTTGGCGGGGTTGATCGACTCTTGGAGGAGGGTTCACCTTTTGGTTTTAAAAAAAGGCTTGGGGAATACTATAACACCAACACATAAATTAGCTTCATGGCCCCTTAGAAGGTGTTCAAGAGTTAGAAGTTACGAATTTTCCCATGATAAATTGGTAGATGTTAAAGAAAATGTGGTCTTAACCCTAAACCCTAAACCCTAAACCCTAAACCCTAATTAGTCATAATTGAACCCTAAATTGATTGCCCCAATCTAACCGAACCCTAATTGAACCCCCTAATCCAACCGAACCCTAAATTGAACTAATTGAACCCTAAATTGAATGCCTCAAATCAACCGAACCCTAAATTGAATCAATAGAACCCCCTAATTGAACCCTAAATTGAACTAATTGAATCCTAAATTTAATGCCTCAAATCAACCGAACCCTAAATTGAATCAATAGAACCCCCTAATTGTACCTAAATTGAAGTAATTGAACCCTAAATTGAATGCCCTAATCGAACCGAACCCTAAATGAAACTAATTGAACCCTAAATTGAATGCCCTAATACAATCGAACCCTAAATTGAAATAATTCAAGCGCATCGGATATGTGAATTTTGAACAGTTTTTAAAAAATTTGAACATTGCTCATTTGTTTGATAATTTTAGGTTGTTAATTGTGCGTTTTATAATTGTGATTATTGATCGATGATTTTAGGTTATTAGCTGTGCATTTGAAGTAATTGCGATTATGAATTGATGATTTTAGGTTGTTAATTGATGATTTTAGATTGTTAATTGTGCATTGAGCATTTGAGATATTGAGATCATTGACGGAGGATGGGACCCAATTGGATTGAATGTGTGATTTTTGTTAATTTTTATTGCATTGAGCATTTGAGAATTGAGAATTGAGATTGTTGACGGAGGATGGGACCCAATTGGATTGAGATACCTGTTAGTTAGCGCAGACACGGACACCACGTCTGATCGACGGTGTCCGACATTTAGAAAACAAATTAACGTATGCCGATGTGTCCGGAGGTGCGTGTCGCTGGGCATCGGACACGTGTCCGGAGGCGTCGGACACGTGTCCAAAGGCGTCGGACACGTGTCGGTATGTGTCAGACACGTATCGGTATGTGTCTGACACGTGTCCGGAGGTGTCAGAAACGTATCGGACACCATATCGACACCCTATATGAGGTGTCGGAATTGAGGTTGTTGAATGTGCATTAAATTTAGGTTAGTTAGGTTAATGCGACATTTTTAGCATGCACCCCCTGGAATCTAATCGTGGCTCCAGCGCTGGCTATAATTAGCCCTAATTAGTCCTGATTAACAATATTTTAGTAAATCAATTAACCCTAATTAGCTCTAACGAGCCTAATTAGTTTTAATTAACCCTAAGAACCTGATAAAATTCAAATTAGCTGTAATTACCTCAAATTAGCCCAAATGAACCCAATTATGCGCATATTGATTGTAGTTAGCCTAATTAGTCATAATTTGCACTAACATAACCCAATTACGCCTAATTAGCGCTAGTTAGGACTAATCAACACTACTCGGCACCATCAAAACCCTAATTAGGACTAAATAACCCTAATTAGTCCTAATCAACCCTAATTAGCTATAATTATTCGAAACTAGCCCTCACTAACATTAATTAGCTCTAACATAACCCAATTAAGCCTAATTAGCCCTAATTAGGACTAATCATCACTACTCGGCACAATTAAACCCTAATTAGTCATAATCAACCCTAATTAGCTATAATTATCCGAAACTAGCCCTCATTAACATTAATTAGCCCTAACATAACCCAATTAAGCCTAATTAGCCCTAATTAGGACTAATCATCACTACTCGGCACAATTAAACCCTAATTAGTCATAATCAACCCTAATTAGCTATAATTATCCGAAACTAGCCCTCATTAACATTAATTAGCCCTAACATAACCCAATTAAGCCTAATTAGCCCTAATTAGGACTAATCATCACTACTCGGCACAATTAAACCCTAATTAGGACTACATAACTCTAATTAGTCCTAATCAACCCTAATCAGCTATAATCATCCGAAATTATCCCTCATTAACATTAATTAGCCCTAACATAACCCAATTAAGCCTAATTAGCCCTAATTAGGACTAATCATCACTACTCGGCACAATTAAACCCTAATTAGTCATAATCAACCCTAATTAGCTATAATTATCCGAAACGAGCCCGCATTAACATTAATTAGCCCTAATTAGGACTAATCATCACTACTCGGCACAATTAAGCCCTAATTAGGACTACATAACTCTAATTAGTCCTAATCAACCCTAGTCAGCTATAATCATCCGAAACTATCCCTCATTAACAGTAATTAGCCCTAACATAACCCAATTAAGCCCAATTAGCCCTAATTAGGACTAATCATCACTACTCGGCAATTGTTAAACCCTAATTAGGACTAAATAACCCTGATTAGTCCTAATCAACTCTAATCAGCTATAATTAATAATCGTGTCTTGTTCCCTAATAACCCAGTTAGCCCTAATTAGTCCTTGTACATCCCATAATTACTCCATGTTGCCCAGAGATGGTTCAATTACTCGCTCTTTACAAACCCTGCCTTCTTTATATTAATTGTTGTTTTGAGAAGTCCATTGGCAACGAGATGGTTCAACTCGTTGCCAACGAGTTCTATTTAATGTGGAATTGATAACATATGCAACGATCATTCTGCAGTTTTGATATTTCGGAAACATTCTTGCATATCTTATCAATTTCTGAACACATGCATGCATAAAAACCCTTAGTTCCCGTTCAAAGGTACTCATTACAAAGTAATGCCTTGTAATGAGCCTTTGGATGTCCAGTTTGGACAGTTTGGAAAAGCTAATTGTTTATAAAACAGTATTTTGACTCATGCTTTATGTTCTATGTCGTGGATATTTGGTACACGTTCTCGTGTGTTTCTCCGGGTGCATACAGATCTGGTGTTCTAACATCCGTCAAACCTTCCTGAGCAAGGTTAGATGAATGTTAGAACACCTAATCGATGTGGTGTACTTGGAGAAATGCGGGGAGGTGCTGCCGAATTTTCCACAGACATCGGACTAAGCATGAGTTATTCACTGTTTTATAAACATGTGCTTTTCTGAATGGGATAGGACCACTACCTGTTCAAGAGTGGAGGGGAAATATGTAGACGTGTTGTAACATTCATGCATTGATATTTACATCGGCAATACTTAATCACTGGTCATTATTGAAGGTGGTATACAGTACGATAATTCAGTCGTCATGTCAGTCGATCGAAGTTGGATGAAAAGGAAGAATGCTGAAGATTTTGAGTGTCGCGTTGACGAATTTCTCGACTTCGCTTATGCGCATCCTGCACATGTTGACCTTGATAAGATAAGGTGCCCGTGCGGTAGATGTGAGTTGTTGCACTGGAGAAAAAGAATTGAAGTAAAATGGCATCTTCGTCGGTACGGTTTTATGGGTGGATACACAAGGTGGACGCAGCACGGGGAAACGATAGTATTGTCGTCCAACCTGGCTAGTCAAACTGAAGTTAGGGAGGAGGCACGATATGATTTCCGAGATATGATTATGGATGTTGGGCATGCTAATGTTGACTGGGGTAACGACAGGCCACAACCGCCGAACGAGGGGGCTCATCAGTTTTATGAGTTGTTGAGAGCTGCGGAAGAGCCGCTGTGGGATGGAGCTCCGAAACACACACGGCTGTCTGCGGTTAGTAGGTTATTACAGTTGAAATCAGACCACGGGCTGAGCGAGAAAGGTTTTAACGAGTTTGTTACCTTCATCAAAGAAATACTGCCCGAAAGTGAAAAGCTACCGCCGTCGTACTATGACGCGAAGAAGATGATGAGGAAACTTGGGTTGAGCTACGACCGGATAGATGCGTGCAATAACGATTGTGTATTATTCTGGAAAGAGAATAAGGATTTGTCATTATGTCCAGTGTGTGATCATTCGAGGTACAAACCGGACAAAGGGAAGAAGAAAAACATTGCATGGAAGATATTGCGATATTTCCCGGTCACACCACGGCTTCAGAGAATGTACTACTCCTCCAGTACGGCTGAACATATGAGGGCTCACCGTGAGACTCGCAGCAACGATGCCGATGTGCTGACACACCCAGCTGATGGAGAGGCGTGGAAGGAGTTTGACCGCAGGCATCCAGTTTTTGCTCAGGAAGTTCGGAATGTTAGACTTGGTCTGGCAACCGATGGGTTCAACCCTTTCGGTCAGTCTACCACGCCTTACTCCTGTTGGCCTGTTATTATTGTCCCTTACAACCTTCCACCAGGCATGTGCATGAAGAAGCCGTATATGTTCTTGTCGTTGCTTATTCCGGGGCCGAAGAGTCCCGGTAAGGACATAGATGTGTATTTAAGGCCGTTGATTGATGAGTTAAAACAATTATGGAATCATGGAGTCGAAACATATGATGCATCCCTTAAACAAAATTTTCAGATGAGGGCTGCTTTGATGTGGACTATACATGATTTCCCCGCATTGGGAATGACGTGTGGCTGGAGCACACATGGGAAGCTAGCATGCCCTGCTTGTATGGGCGTGAACCCCGGTCATACGTTAAAGCACGGCGGAAAGGCCTCGTGGTTCGGATGTCACCGTAAGCTTTTGCCACCGGGCCATCAGTTTCGTAGGCAGAAGGATAAATTTGACGGGACAATCGAGCGTGAGGTTGTCACGCTGGACTACCCATCTGGTGAAGAAGTACTCTCACACCTGGAGGCACTTGATACTGACATACCACACGGTAAGGGTGTGCCGGATCAGAAGATTGCAGGGTTCGGGAAAGAGCACAACTGGAGAAAATTTTGTATCTTCTGGGAGTTAGCCTACTGGAGGACGCTCGTTATCCGAAACAACATGGATGTGATGCATATTGAGAAGAACGTTTTTGATAATGTGTTCAACACAGTGATGAATTTCAAGGGCAAATCGAAAGATCACCTTAAAGCGAGAAGGGATCTACAACAGTTGGGTGTACGCCGTGAATTGCATCCTCGGACAGTCAGTGGGAGGACCATACTTCCGAAAGCACCTTACTGTCTAGACAAGAAACAAGTGGAGAAGGTCTGTCAGTGGGTTAAGAATTTGAAGCTTCCGGATGGGTTTGCGTCCAACATATCTCGTTGTTGCAATGTTTCGGAATGCAAGTTCCAAGGGATGAAGAGTCACGACTGCCACGTATTCATGGAGAGATTCATTCCTATTGCCTTCCGGGGACTGTTGCCACGGGTTGTTTGCGAGACTTTGACTGAATTATCTCATTTCTTTCGAGATATATGCTCTTCTACGATCCGGGTGAGTAACATGGAAGTGCTTGAGAAGAACATTGTGGTGACGATTTGCAAGCTGGAGAAAATCTTCCCACCTTCGTTCTTTGATTCAATGGAGCATCTGCCTGTTCACTTGGCATATGAAGCTAAGATGGGTGGACCCGTGCAATATCGGTGGATGTATCCCTTCGAGAGGTAATCCTTAAATTGTTACAGTTGTTCGTTTACACTTAATGCGACATCTGTTATCATTGATATTCCACCTAACTCGATTCCCTAAACTTCTAGGTTCATGTTCCATTTAAAGAAAAAAGTCCGTAATAAGGCTCGGGTTGAGGGCTCAATTGCGGAGGCTTACGTAATGGAAGAACTTGTAAACTTTTGTAGTCAATATTTCGGTTCGGATGTTGGTACAAGGTTAAATCAACTAGGCCGAAATGATCCCGGAGCAAGCACAAATTTGGAAGGGCAATTGTCAATATTCAAGCAGTCAGGTAGTCCGTTCGGCCGAACGTATACTCGATGGCTAACAGATGAAGAGTACAGTGCTGCAACAATATATGCCCTTCTAAATTGCGATGAAGTTTCGGCATTCGTTGAGTAAGTTAAAGTCTTAATTCACTTACATTGCTGTACATAATTGAAAGTGTGTGTTAAGCGAGTTAGATGCATATTGGTTTGCAGTGAGTTCGATGCGGAATCTTTAATCACTGATCCCGCTGGACTTGAATCTCACCGGAAGTCACAATTTGTACAGTGGTTCAAAATCCGTGTAAGATTATTTAACGAAATTATATTATGTGTTATATACAGTTCTGTGGCCAATTAGTATACTGATTTATCCTTAATGTTTACCGTCATCTACAATAGGTTCAGTCAATGGATAGACCAGTGGCCTCCTGCTTGAAATTACTAGCCGAAGGCCCTAACAAACAAACATCCTGTTACGGAGGTTATATCATCAACGGGTTTAGGTTTAACGTAAAAGATGATGACCGAACAAAACAAACCCAAAACAGTGGAGTCTTGGTCAACGGCGACTGTTATGCCGAGAATTGCATGGATTTTTACGGAGAGTTAGATGAGATTGTTGAGCTAACATATCTGGGTTCCCAAAACCGCCTGGTAATGTTCAAGTGTACGTGGTTCGATGTCACATGCAGCAGAGGAATCCGTGTTAGCTCTCAAGGGATTGTAGATGTCAATGTCAAGTCAAGACTTGCATCAGACGAGCCCTTTGTGTTTGCTAGTCAAGCTGTACAAGTCTTTTACGCGGAGGACGTCGCCAATCCCAAATCTCATTGGTATACAACTATCAAGTCCAAGAAATTGCCCGTGACATATGACAGTGAGCTAGACTCCTTTCAAGCCGACCAACCACGTGTCTTGTTCCCTGTTGAGGTCAACAACGAGGAGGACGATCTTCCTCTTCCAACAACACTTCTTGTGGGAGAAGAAGTCGTAGATGATGACGCGGAAGATGTTGAAAGTGTTGGAGATGATGTGACCGAGTCTACTGATGAAGAGGATGAATTAGAAGATGAAGAGGACGACGAGTCCCACGAAGAAGAGTGCGACGAGGATAGTGATGAAGATGATTCGCAAACTGAAAATGATTGACTTGTAATGTTGTAACATCACGGGAAAAATGTAGTAACATTTTAGAACTTGGTGTTTATTGATGTGTTTTTGCACATTCGTTCATATATATATATATATATATATATATATAGTGCCGATGATGATTTACGCCAAATTATTGTTTTTCACGTGTTAATGTCTTTGTATATAATCTATATGAAGTCAGATATGGATAGGATACGGGCTATTCGTGGCCGGGCTGGACGCCGAGCTGCTTCCTCCCCGGTTAGTCCCACCTTGTCATTGCCTACTGATGACGAGGCACAGAGTGATCGCGGACAGCCATCGGGGGCCCAGCCCCAGCTGTCGCCGTCACCGTCGGCCCAGCCATCGCCGTCGCCCCAGCCATCGCCGTCGCCCCAGCCGTCTCCATCTTCCGCGGGTTCTACCTCAGGTATAGTTGATAACGGTGTTTCCTATATTTTCGCTAGCCCTATTTTAGAACTGTATTAATGTCTGTGTTTTGTAGGATCTCGACGAGGCCGTGGTCCGACACGCGGGGTACGCATCGACCCCCAGCGTAAACAGAGAGTTACGCTCACGCAGGAGGGCCTGTAAGTACTAAAAATATCACCTCATGCCTTATGTTTAAAAATTTTGGGTGTTAATTTATATTTGAACTGTATTAATTAATTTAATTACTTCTTTGGCAGGATCCTGGAGAATATGGCGAGGACGAAGATCGGCGTTCTTGTGAAGGGCCGATTCTTCGAGCCACGCCTGTACTGGAAGGAATGGGATGCCGCTGCGAGGGAGGCCCTATGGGAGGAGTGGCTGGTACGGTGAAGTATTTTTTTCAGCGTTAGTAAATGTTAAATTACAGTTTGTTTTATGTTGTTAATTTGTGTTATTGAATGCATTACAGGAGGGGTTCACGTTTGATACGCCTGAGCAGCAGGGACTGGGGCAGCAGGCTTTCTTTGCCTACATCGGCAAGAATTACCGCCGATGGCTCCACGATGCACGGGACCGGGCGAAGAGGGCGCTGCCCGCGGGTGCCCCGATGACGGACATGACGAAATATCCCCCACATTGGATATCTCACCGTGTATGGGGGGAGATGATAGATCGGTGGGCTGCGGATCCAGGTTGGGACGCCAAGAGTAAGAGCGGGGCTAACAACAGACAGAACAGAGATCCGACGCACACGGGGGGGTCGGTGCCACACGACATCGTCCGACATATGAACGCGGTCGAGCACCCGGATCTAGAGGAGGATGAGGTCATAGCTCTGACCTATACTCAGACGCACGTGCGGAAGAAGGACAAGGACGAGACGCACCAGGCGGGCGACTATATTTCAGATATTGCCCGGCGGATCGATGTGAGTCAATTTATTTAAGTTAATCTGTTTCTTTCTATCCTCGATGTCTGTTTCGTTAATTAATGCCATAACATATCGTTAAACCACTATTTTTGCAGGCCTCGTATGAACAGCTAAGGGGGTCCGAGCAGCAGTCCGGACAGCCATCAGCGTCCAGTAGTACGGCTGCGAGTACTGGGGGGTTGAAGCGATGGCTGGATACGCCGGAGGTCGTGAATCGGCCGAAAGGCCGCATACGCGGCCTGCCTAGCACGACTCCTCGTGCCGTGATAGGAGCGTCCTCACCCCCTGCTGCCCCTCCACAGACACCGGCTCCTCGGCCTCAGTTGCACGAGGAGGATATCGAGCGCATTGCTACAGTGGTGTGCCGGATGATGAGGGAGCAGGGCACTGCTGGACCAGCCGCCCCGGCCCCGGATCAGCAGGATCCAGATCCGGGACTCGGGAACCCCTGATGAGCCCCTTCCCGTGCCCGTTCCTAGCTTCCCCCCCCCCCGCGCCCGGGTTGTACTCTTCTCCCCTCTCCTAACCGGCTATCTCCGGTTCCCGGCTTGTACATGTATTAGTTTCTTTTATAATAAATATTTTTTCTAATTGATTATATATTTTTTTTCTGTATTTCGCTTATTGCGTGTTGTTGTTGAGAATTGTATTTCTGTACAGGTTTAGGTAATTGAAAAATAAAAAAAAAATTTAAAAAAATATTGACTTTTGGCGACGGATTTAAGTATTTAGCGACGGAATATTCCGTCGCTAAATATTTACTCCGTCGCTAATTGGACAAAAAAGAAAATAAATTAAAGGGAAAATAGGGAATGGACTTCAAACTTAAGCACTAAACCCCCCCACAGTTTGAGAAATTGGGCACAATTGACGGATCCGTTAAAAATAGCGTGAAATGACCAAAATACCCTTATTTCTTTATTAGCTAATGACCCCCTGTACTATACACGTTGTGCAATTTCCCCCCCTCAAATTTAAATTACAATTTTTGCCCATGACCCTCATCCTCTAGTCATCCCCGCTACAATTGGTGATTCACTGAGCACAACCACTTTACTGAGCACAACGACTGGTCTTTTTCTCCGACCACCAGAGAGTTAACCGCGATTGCCGTTAGGATTAGCAACTAATTTGCAAATTAAGCTTTTGAAATCCTAAAATTAGAGGATTTGAAACCCTGATTTAAAAATTAGGGTTTCAAAACCCTAATTTGAAAATTAGGGTTTCAAAACCCTAATTTGAAAATTAGGGTTTCAAAACCCTAATTTGAAAATTAGGGTTTCAAATCCCTAATTTGAAAATTAGGGTTTCAAAACCCTAATTTTCAAATTAGGGTTTCAATTTTTTCGGCAAGCATGCCCAAACCCGTGCCCTTCCCTTCTTCTTCCTGTTCTTCACTCTTTTCCCCCCTTCCCTTCTTCTTCCTGTCCTTCACTCTTTTCCCCTTCCCATTCTCTACATTTCCCCTTCCCATTCTCTGCATTTCCCCTTCCCCTTCCCCATAGTTGTGGTTGTGATTGCGATTGGTGGCGGTTGGGTTTGGTTGTGCGGCGGCTGTTGGGTTTGGTTGTGCGGCGGCTAATGGTTTTGGATGGCCGATCGATGGCCCACGACATGCGACAGGAATGGTGGTTGTGCGGCGGCGTGTGTGGGTGCCTGGTGGAGGGACGACTCCGACATTGGCCGTGGGTGGGCCAATCCATTGATGGCCGTAGCGTGGTTGGTCGATTGGTGGCGAGCAGGAGTCTGCGGGGCTGTTGCGGGCTGTGGCGAGCTCCGACGTCCGTCACTGAAGGCTACTTTGACTCCGGGGCTGTTGCGAGCTGTTGCGGCGTCTGCCGGGGCTGTTGCGGCGGGGTTGTGCCGGCGCCGTTCCGGTGGTGCGGTGGTAAAAGGTGAAGAGAAGAAACTGAAATTGAAGAGCCAGGAGAATAAAATTGTCATTTACAAAAAAAATTAGTCAGCGCATGTGTTGACCACGCGCTGTTAAGTTTAACAGTTTCCGTCAATTGTGCCCAATTTCTCAAACTGTGGGGGATTTAGTGCTTAAGTTTGAAGTGGAGCAAATCGCACAACGTGTATAGTAGAGGGCTAAATTAAAATTTTAAAACTATAATTAGCGACGGACATTCCGTCGCTAATGAAAAATAAATCCGTCGGTAAAAATCACATATTTAGCGACGGATTTAAAAATTCCGTCGCTAAACTATTAGTGACGGGCTTTTATACGAGGGATTTTTTTTTTTTTTTAATCCGTCGCTAATTCCTTTAGCGACGGATTTTGGGCTTTTAGCGACGGATTTCCCCGTCGCTAAAAGTCTGTTTTCTTGTAGTGATATCAGCCTAAATTCATCTAGGTATGTAGTGATTTCATCAACTAAAGTACGCAACAAGTTTCCCCTTAAGTCATGGAAAGATGGTGCTTTAAATCCTGGTCCAACAGCTAATGCATGGTCAAACATTGGTTGGTAATACTTAGAATGAGCCCCATTAAGTGGTACATTAGCATCGTACCACCAATATGCAACTGCTAATTTAGCATTGTACCACCAAGATGCAATTGCTAATTTAGCATTATCAACCATTTCTTTAGTTGCCATAGCACTTTTTTTAGAAGGTTGAGACCCTGGAGTTGTTCTTGGGGCAAAAATCTTGCAAGAGCAAGATTTAACGGATGTTAGAACACCAGATATGTACGCACCCGGAGAAACACTAGCAAACGTGTACCAAATATCCACGACATAGTACACAAAGCATGACTCGATACACTGTATTATAAATACTTAGTTTTTTCAAATTGTCCAAACTGGACATCCAAAGTTCATTATAAAGCATTACTTTGTAATGAGTACCTTTGAACGGGAACTAAGAGTTTTTATGCATGCATGCGTTTAAAAATTGGTAATATATGCAACCATCTTTCTGAAATTTTAAAATTTAGGAAAGATGGAATCATTAGGTTAATTTACAAAAAAAAATGCCATAACCAAAATGATTTACTTTAGAATTCGTTGACAACGAGTAGTAACCAACTCGTTGTCAATGAACTTCACAAAATAACAACAAATATTCCTAATGCAAGAACGCGTGCGCATGGTTGTCATTGCCCCACCTGTTATCGAGTCGAGGGTTTACTTATATAGTTAAGGTTATGTTGTATTTACGATAATTAGGGTTAATTAAAAATGTATTAGGGTTTAATTAGAGTAATTGGGGTTTAATTGGGGTTAATTGAGTTCTTTAGGTTTAATTAGGGATATTTAGTGCTCATTAAGGTTTAGTTAGGGTTTGTCAGGGCTAATTAGAACTAATTAGGATTTAATTAGAGTAATTAGGGTTTAAATAGTTTAATTAGGATTTTTCAGAGATTTGTCATGGCAATTAGGGTTTAACTAGGTTAATTAGGGGTGATTAGGGCTAATTAGAGTTTAAATTAACAGTCAATTATAATTAATCAATGTTAATTACGGCTAATCAATGTTAATCAGTGTTAGTTATGGCTAATTAGGATTAATTGGAGTTAGTTGGGTATAACTAGGATTAAATAATGTAAACTAGAGTTTAATTAAGAATTTATTAGGGTTAATCAGTTTCAATTAGGGATGAATAAGGCTAATTAGGGTCGATTAGGACTAATAAGGGCTAATTCGAGTTAAATGTGGTTAATTAGAGTTAATTGAGTTTAATTAGAATTAATAATTGTTAATTAGGGTATAATTAAGAGTTAATTAAGATTAAGTAGGGTATATGTGTTAATTAAGGTTAATTATGGGCAATTAGGACTACTTAGGGCTTATTCGAGCTATTTAGGGTTAATTACAGTTAATTGAGTTTAATTAAACTCGATTAGTGTTATTCAGGGCTTAATTAGGGTTAATTTAGACTACTTAGGGCTAATTGAACCTAATTAGAGCTAATCAGAATTAATTACCCTGATTGGGTTTAATTAGGATTGATTAGTGTTGATTATGGTTTACTTAAGGGTTAACTAGGGTCAATTAGGGTTAATTCGAGTTTAGTTAGTGTTAATTAAAGTTACAACATGTAACAATGTACAATTAGGATAAAATTACATTATACATTACAACAAATTAACTTCAATTAACCACAATTAGGGTAAAATTAACTTCAAACTCAAACTCATATGCATAAATTCAAACTCAAACTCAAAATTAACAACATTAATATATTAAATTCAAACGTACATGCATTAAACCACATGCATTAAAATCAAATTAGGGTAAAATGGATGTACAAGAGGTGGTGTTGCGGCTGCGGCGGTAGTAGTGACGCGGTAGTGGAGGGTCTTAGGAGTTGTGGAGGGGCATAATGTCGGGGGGGGGGGGGGGGGGTCGTCGGAGGGGGAGAAAAATGTCGGTGAGTGAGAGACAGAGAGAAAAACGGGGAGAGAGAAAGAAGGGAAAATGGGTCTTTTATGTCGGGACTTTTAACGACGGAATATTCCGTTGCCAAGACAGTTTTAAGCGACAAACTACTTCCATAGCTAAAAAAATTCTAAAATATTAAAAAAAGGGGGCCGAAAATTAAAAAAATTTATATAACTTTTATTCCGTCGCTAAAATGCCATTGGTAAAATTCTGTCGCTAAAAGTCCGTCGCAAAATACCCTTTTTCTTGTAGTGATCTTTCTCAAAAGTCCGTCGCAAAATACCCTTTTCCTTGTAGTGATCTTTCTTTTCGGTACAACCGGTATCGATCGATATTTATACCGGTACAAAGTTTGTACCCTTACCGTGCCAGTATAAGTCCAAAACAGTACGTACCGACCAATATATCCGATACCGGAACTGTATTAATAACATCGTAGTTACCACCTACAATGGGAGGCAGATCCTCTGTTGTAGCTAGGGCTACAGCAGAGGTGCTATAGGGGTGATCCAAACCGTCCAAATTAATTTTATGCCTAAGAATTGGCCACGTCATCCTAATCACTTAAAACCTAAAAAAAACTTGGTTTGAAGACAAACAACAGCCCTCTTCTCCGTCAAACAAAATTGATGCAGACTTCTTTCTCTCTCCTCTCTCTGTGTGTTTGGATTTCAGATTTCTTCCTCTTCTCTCTTTAGATTTCAGATTTCTTTCCTCTATCCAATTGCAACGACAGTCGCGAGGGTTGGATGTGGGTAGATGTAGACTAATGGAGGGTTTGGGTGATGGCAAAATAATGCCATGGGGGTGAGAAGCAGTGGTGATGGTGATGGCGGCAAATCGGCCGTCAGAAGAGATTCCACCTCTACGTGAGGCAGATCTTATAGTTGTATTATGTTGATCAAATTTAATCTTATCACAGTACGAATGAACATCAATTTTCCTTAAATTCATTGAGAAATTTCTTTGTATGGCTTGAAATCTTAAGATCATGCAGGAAGAGAAACGTCCGGGTTGTGGTGGTGGAAAGGGGTGATGGTGGTGCGGCAACGGTGTTGGGAAGAGGAGTAGCTACCATGCGGCGGGGTTTTGGTAGTAGAGAGGAGGATTTAGAGAGAGGAAGACAAGGCAACGATTTTCACGCCCTCCGTAACGTCCGTCATTCCTAAATGCAGAAGTGGTGACGTGGCTGATTGCAGAGCGTCGAATTTATTTGGACCGCTTGGATCTCCCCTACAGCACATCTATTGTAGTCCTAGCTACATCAGAGAATCTGGATCCCCTACAATGACGGAGTGGGTGACCACAATACAATACAATATACGGATTACGGTAACCAATGACTTTGCCCCCCTTTTTATCTATATATAAATCATCTGTTCGACGCGTCTTCTTTTACACCTTCTCTCCTCTTCTTCAATCGCCTTCTAGGGTTTCCTCCCCCCAATATATAAATCCAATTTCTCTTGTAAATTTGTCGATTCCTCTCTGTTTCAGACCATACAGTGAGAGAATTTCTCTTACCAGTGAATTTGGTAGGCTTTTGTTCCTTCTATCATCTTAAGCTTCAACCAGCAACAACCAACGATGCCGCCGCCGCCGTCCACGAGACCGGGCAAGGCGGAGGACGGGGAGGCGCCGCCGTCGAACAACCTGTGGGTGGGTAACCTTTCAGCGGACGTGACGGATCCGGAGCTGGCGTCGCTGTTCGGGAGGCACGGCGCGGTGGACAACGTGACGTCGTACCCGTCGCGGAGCTACGCGTTCGTCTTCTTCAAGCGCCTCGATGACGCCAGGAAGGCCAAGGACGCCCTCCAGGGGGCCCCCCTCCACGGCAACGCGCTCAAGATCGAGTTTGCAAAACCGGTTTGTCCCGTTGCGCCTTGTGGTTTTCTTTTATGCTGTTATTCGTGTGCGGATTCAAGCATTTGTGTAATCTATTTATGTTGTAGTACAAGTTTTGGCATGTCTCAAGCAAGGAATTTGAATCAGATTGGTCATAAAAACAATGGTTCAAGTTTTGAATTGTTGCGCAACTGGGCTGATTTTAACTTAAAAATTTCTCCTAAAACACCAGGCCTGCATCTTTCGTTTTCAAAGAAATTAAAATCCCGCAATGTTGCGATACACCACTATGACTAATGAATCAATTTATCTTCTTTCTGTATAGGCCAAAGCTGATTGGCAAATCCCAGCTTCGTGTTACTGCAATTGCATTTTGAAATTTAGTATTCCTCTATGCCACTACGCCGCGTAACAACATTAAATTGCGCAACATACCATTAACTGAACTCGTATTATACCAGCCTGACAATTTTCGTTTATCAAGGAATGATATGGCATCAATGTCCTGCAATATCTCAATAGACCATGCGTTTCTCTTCACAACAATAATATTTAAGCATTGATTATCAAGCAGAGAGGTTGTATGCGACTGGAATCCAAGTCACTGTAATTGAGGAATAAGAACCTAATGGGTTAAACTTGCAATTGTTGTTGATAATTGTTACTCTAGACCATAGATTTGAAATCCACAATCTATCCTCTCCCTTTTTTTTGTTGGTGAGAGTTGCACCTCTAAATTTAGATCATCCACGGAGTATTATCGTTCAGAAATTGGTCTTTCTAACTAGACAGAGCAATTGTGCCATTAAACAAGCTTCACATAAGTAGACGTGTTTTAGCACGTCGCAGTTTAACATCTCTACCTTAAAAGTGCAAAGTGTTTCACGACTTGGTGATTTCCAAAAGTATCCTTTTTCTTATAAAAAAGTACAAAAAATGCCCTTAATATTACACATGCCTTTTTGCATCATTTGGAACGAAAATGATACGCCCAATGACTCTTATCTACAACCGCTACGACATGCTAATCTGTGTCTGCAGCGCCTCGTCCCTGCACTAAACTTCCTTTTAAGAACCTGTACAAGGCATTTATAAGATGGAAATCCATCAAGATATTGGTGTTTTTTACCTTCTCAAAACCTGAATTCAATACAATACGCTGTACGTTTTTTGTTGTATGATTAGATCTTCTTTTGGGAACAAAGGCACACAAAAGAAATCAGAACTTCGCCTACTCAGTCACGATTCTATTGCGTGTGAGATAGAGCTCGAGTGGAATCAAGGAATCAAAAAATTATCAAAACATCTCGTACCCTAACTAAAGTCATGGTTCAATTTCAATTTACAAAATTGTATCGCGTCTGAGATAGAGCTTGAGTGGACTCTAATTGTTTTAGTTTCATTCGCGTTGTTATTCGCTAATCGGCTTGTTAAGAAAGTCTGTTGTTGTACTCAGTGCAAGGCAAAGGTTGACTCGGGGTACTCATAATCATCATCATCCAAGCCTCTGTCCAAGTTGGTGTCGAGTACATGAATCATTTTCCTCCATACTCTCTATTGGAGCATATGTCCTCTAAAAGATCTCTAGCAAACAAGTCTTTTCTCACCAAACAAGTCTTTTCTCACCACTACTCGTCGAGTTATAAACGTCTACAGCTACCTCGTCTTACCTTATGAAGTTGGCACAAATCACTTCTTCTTACAAGGGCATCGAAAAGCCTGCGTTGGATATGACCAAACATCTGAAGTGATGTTCCCTCATCTTTTCTTCAATTGGCTCCAACTTCACCTCCCACTTGCGTATGTCCTCGTTTGTTATTCTATCCCTCCTTGTGTGGCCACATCCACATCAGCATTCTCATTTGGACAACACTCATCTTATGTGTATGGTTTCATAGTTGCCAACCATACAACATTTGGCCTCATTGCCCCTTAAAATTTTCCCTTCAATTTTGCAAGAAATGCTACGGTCTCATAGAACCCCAGAGTAGACCTCTAATTTAGCCAACTTGCTCTTATCCCATGGGCAACATCCTCATCAATCCTCTCCTTTCTTGTGCGTTATAGATCCAAGATACCTTAATATATCTTTCATAGTTACTTGTTCGCCAGCCATGTTTACTTCCTCCCCGAACCTCCTCCTGGTTTTACTAAATTTGCATTCTAGCCGTCTTGGTCCTACTCAACCTAAGGCCTTTTTGGATTTTAAAGTTCTTTTCCACAACTCTTAGTTAATGTTTAGTCCTACTCTAGTCTCATCAATTTGAACGATATCATGTGAATAAGACACATTGTTGAACCTCATTCTGAGCATCTTGGACACCGTTTCGTAGTTCCCTAGGATAAAGCTTTTGGACATAACAGTGATGTTGGACTCATAACAACAAGAACATACGGCTAGTACTATAATCCTTTTTTAGGTTGTTATTTCCTTTAAAGTTGACTTTTGCATTTTTAAGTAGCTGATAATGTGTAAAAGTTAGGGAGTAATTGACTCGGGGCACTACTTTTCCTTATTTATCATGCCTAGATTTTAAGCTCAATAAGTTCCTCCAGTCGGACATTGCTCTTGGATTCACACAGCTCCAAAGGATAAAAGCTTTTATGGGGGGGACATGACAGTGATGTAGGATTCCATAACAATGTGAATATAGGATACTACTAGTATCCTGGTTTAGGTTGTTATACGCTTTAAAGTCGTGCTTGGTCGTTTTAAATAGCTGATAATGAGTTATATTTTGAGAGCAATTTACTATCAACAAAAGCACAAAACTTTTGGATAAGTTACAACAGCCCTAAAGAATGTATGTATTATCCCCAAATTGAAGATTGGAATCCACATGATAAATCGAGTCCAAGTTATTGCAGCTGATATGCACGAGTCTCTTAGGCTTTCAATATATTGCAAAAGTATTATTTTCAATATCAAAGTAAGGTTTGAACACAATTCCACATTTTACAGTGGATTTTAAAGTATTTGTTATGTAAATATTCATAATTAGTTTGTGATGTAACAAACTTCCAGATATAATCGGTGTTCGTTACACAGTAGATTGTTGAATATATTCTGCCAAATAATCAGTTAGAGCCTTTTTTATTTTTTGCTAATATACTTCTGCTGATGTGGTTTGTGCTGTTGGCTTCTTCCTTGATAAATGGGATTAAAGTAAGCCTAGAATCATAGCAATGAATGCTTTGTAGTGGCAAACTGGCATTGATTGCAAGATACTTCGTGTAGAATTCACATGCATGTCTAGCTGGGATTTGCGATAACTATATTGTCGTACATAATCAGATTCAGTTATATTTGCAGGACTAATTTTGTTACTTTAAGCTGGAAAAGTCTCTTTTTAGCACGTTGGGCGTGGGCACAACCACATAGTTTCTAACTGCATTAAAGTAGGAGTGTAGGGCAACTCATATGTGGTAACATGTAAAAAAATGTCTGGTGATCTTAGCAGACAATCTATCACCAACCTACAGATGGAGTAGGGGGAAGGTGGGGGTGGAGGTGATTGCAATTATGGTAGCAATTTTCAGGCATCTGCACGTCCTCAGTCCTAATCATCTTTCATCTTTAGTGTTTCTAGCTACGTATTGTTCTAAACAATTACAAGCTTGCAAGTTGAATTAAACATCTGTCCTTTCATGACCTGTAAAATAATGTCATCTTGCCTAAGTCTGTGGGTACGAACTGTCTTTCTCAATGCGAGGGTTGTTCATCCATGAAAATTGTATTCCTATCTTTATAGTTGGTATTCTTGGATTTTATCTTATTCTCTGGTGCTCTACTTCATCTTTGGCTGCTCAGCATGCTCTTTTCCCTGTAATCTTCCGTTTGATGTAATAACTATATTCATCTTAATTTGTCAGCTGATAGGTTATAACTAGGTTTGTACCCCTATCATTAGAGATGCCGAAGAGTTGATAGCTAAGGGTGCAAATAGAATTTTTTGATGTGATAAATAAGCAGTTTTCCATCCTTTTGCTGGTAGATCTGGAATCCGTGTCATGATGAATGCCACTGTTGATGTCTGCTTCTATATTTTATCTGTTGTTCGGCTTTAGGGCCTCAGTAAGTGAGGTGAATGATACAGCATGCTGTTGGTCATTGCATTGTTTCTCCCTGTTTGTGTTTACTGCTGCCATGGCCGCTGGGGCGGTGATATATTTTCATGCATAGCTGTAATCATATGTTGTTAACCAAGATTGACTAATGCATTGTATTTAGTACGTTTTTATGCTTGAAGGCCATCAGATGTTCGTGTAATGTTGTTAGGCGTTATTTGATTGTTGTTTTGCTTTGATGGAGCTCCTTCCGGTTCTTGTTTACAGGCTAGGCCATGTAAGAGTTTGTGGGTTGGTGGGATTGGTTCATCGGTTTCAAAAGAAGAACTGGAAGAACAATTCCTCAAATTTGGCAAAATTCAGGAGTTTAAGTTCCTCAGGGACCGGAATACTGCATTTGTTGACTTTTTTAGTTTGGAAGATGCATCTCAAGCATTGAAAAGTATGAATGGGAAACGAATAGGTAGTGACCAGATACGTGTTGATTACCTCAGATCACATCCTTCGAGAAGAGTAAGTCAGTGATATACTTGCTGAAAGAAAAGTCTATAATCTTACAAAAGTGCATTACAAGGCTCGCCATAGAAATATGGGCATGTGGCCTCCAGAGCAACCTTAATGGTGCCCCAACGCTCGCCGAAGATATATGGAGCAATTTTTGTCGCTAACTATATTTATTTAACAGGAACAGTGGCCTGACCATCGTGATGCAAGGGAAGGACAGTTTTTCCCCAGAAGCATGGGCCCTCATGATGCACCGTGGATGCCCCAAGATATTTTAGGGAATTATTCAGATTCTAGCCATTATGAATCCAAAAGACAGCAGGTACTTAGTTTTCGTTATTGCTGACCACGTTTTGGAAGAAACTTGTGGCGTATAGTTGTTTCCCAATAAAACACTTTCCTTGAACGGCCACATCATTGATGATTGATTAACAGCCATAGTAAACTCTCTAATATGGCTTCTTCGATATTATATCTTACCTTTCCTTTGTGTTTTGTACAGCATCCTCAGTCTTCAGCAGGGCGAAAAGGGGAACGCCAACCGAGCAATATTTTGTGGATATCTTACCCACCTTCTGTTCATATGGATGAACAGATGCTGCACAATGCCATGATTTTGTTTGGTGAGATTGAGAGAATCAAAAGTTTCCCTTCACGGAACTATTCTTTTGTTGAGTTTAGAAGTGTGGAAGAAGCACAACGTGCCAAAGAGGGTTTGCAGGGCCAGCTTTTCAATGATCCCAGGATATCAATCATGTACTCAAGCAGTGAGTTTGCACCGGGCAAGGATTTCTCTGGTATTTATCCGGGAATGAAGGGGCCGAGGCCGGAAATGTTTACAAATGATGCACCATTCCGGCCTGCACAAATTGACTTATTTAGTCATAATCGGCCTATGGTACCGAATAGCTTTCCTGGACATTTACTGCCCCATGGTATTCCAGGACCTGATATGCTGAAAAGGTCTGTGGGTCCTCAAGTTAGCTTCGAACCGGTACTTCCAGGTTCGGAATTCAGAGAGGGTGGTCCAAATTGGAGAAGATCATCTCCGACACCTGGTATGCTATCTTCTCCTTCACCAGGTGTGAAGCCTTCCAGTAGACAAATCTCTGGTACATGGGACGTGTTCGATGCAAGCCAACTTCAAAGGGAAGCTAAGAGGTCAAGGACTGATGGTTCTTTGTCTGCAGTAGATCCCTCTTTTCCTAAAAGTTTGGACAATTCTGGATTGGGTTTGGACCAATTCTTTGCACGCCGTCCACTAGGGAAGAATCATGTCAGTTCGTTGGAAACAAGAATCCCAACTGGAGGAACTGGTCAGGGCCATCCTGAGCTTGACTATATATGGCGAGGTGTCATTGCAAAGGGTGGATCACCAGTTTGCCGTGCTCGCTGTGTTCCTATTGGAGAAGGGATTGAGTCTGAGATGTAAGTACTATTTTCTTGTTTCAGCTTCTATTTTTTGGTTGATATTTTTGAGTATTGTGGGGGTTTTTATACCAATGCCTAAATGTGGCATGTTTGTACTTATTTTGGAAAGTTCATTTATAGTTAATTGTATCCCATGCCCTTCAGAGTCCCTCAGGTTTAGGAAGTGCTTTACTGCTAGTTGTTATTAAGCACCGTTGGTATAAATTTTTAGATGAATTATTATCATAATATTTGTCTAGTCTATTATTTGCTAAAAGGGGCCAGCAGCACTTATCGGTCTAGAGGGCTGATGTTCGCTGCCATACGTGCACTTTTTTAAAGACTGTTTCAAATTTGAAGCATTGACCACTAGTTCAAAATGGGTCAACCTTAACTTTGCATGCTATTATTCGGTCTGTTATATAATGAAATTAGGAATAACCATGTCGGAAATAGTACATATTGCATTACTAACTTTACTGTGTTAAGCATCTTCCTAGTGGATTTTTTTTTCCTTCTAAACTCTTAAGGTATCATAATTCTTATCCAAATATGCTGCTGACTCCGTTAATGATGTTTTATAATGCCTTCTTTAGAAAATTTTCTCACTTGATTGCCCTTAATTTGGTTAGAGGAGGTATTAAATACTGTCCTATTTCTACATTCTAATGCTGAGATTTTCGACCTTGCAGTCCTGAGGTTGTTAATTGCTCGGCCCGAACTGGACTGGACATGTTAACAAAACATTATGCTGATGCTATTGGATTTGATATCATCTACTTCCTACCCGATAGTGAAGAAGATTTTGCTCCTTACACAGAGTTTCTGCGGTTTTTGGGTGCTAAGGACCGGGCTGGGGTTGCAAAATTTGATGATGGGACAACTTTATTTTTGGTGCCTCCATCTGATTTCCTTACAAATGTTTTAAATGTAAGTGGCCCAGAGCGTCTCTACGGAGTGGTTTTGAGGTTTCCACAGCATGCCCCTAGTAGCACATCTCGACATCCAGAGTTAGTTCAACCTCGTTACAGTGATAGACATCAGGTTCCTTATCGATCTGAGTACAGTGTGATTACGGACGAAGGAAAAGTCTTGCATACGGATCACAACAGGGTTTTAGAGGGCTCAAACCCTCCTCTGAAGTCGCTTGTTCCTCACGCCAGCGAATCTCTTCCAATGCAGGCCGCTACACAAATCAATAATGCAACTATACCCCAGGCAGGAATTACTTTTACACCTGAACTTCTTGCCACTCTGGCTTCTCTCCTACCTGCTAAGGAAAGTCCATCTGGTTCCCAATTACTATCAGTATCTTCCATGCAAGGGACACTCTCAAGTCCTGCTTCTGCAGCATATGATAGAGGACCTAGTCAGGGTTGGAAACATGAAGCTAATGGCCCAGAACAGAACGCTCATGCACTACAACGCATGGGTAGCCAGTTCAACACTCAGACACAACTGCAACAGGCTTATCCATCTATCTCAAATGCGCCTAGTGGTTTGGCACATGGAATCACTGGAAACACCCAAATTCAGAATCCAGCTTATAACATGCCACAGCAAGATGGAGTTTTGTCTGGGCTGGCGACTAATTTCATGTCACCACCTCAGAGTGCGCCGTTTTCAGCTTCCCCATATGTCAATCAGCAGTATCAGCCTGATATCCTGCAGGAGAGTAGAAGTGGCTATGAAGTGGCACAAGGAACAGGTGCTTCTGGGTTATATAGCCAGGAACCTAAAAATCCAGTTATGCCATTTACTCAGCTTCCGAATCAGGTTCAGCAGGTTCAGTCTGCGCTGCTTGGAGCAGGTCAGGGTGCATCGGAACTTGATGATGATAAGAATGAACGATACCGATCAACTCTACAATTTGCAGCTAACCTACTCTTCCAAATAAAGCAGCAGCCAGGCACTCAAGCAGGTCACGGATCTGGCAGTCACTAACAAGATTCCTTCTTTCAGGTAAATACTAAGCCCAGGCTTTAAATATTTTATATAGTTACGTGGTTTTTGTCTTTATATAGAGGTTTTGATACTGCTACTTGATGAAATGTGTTAGGTTCTATGTTCTGTGGTGTTTTGTTTTCTGCTATGAGTTAGGTTTAGGTGGTGGTTGTTAGTTTAAGTTGCAGTATATCTTCAGTTAGAAGGTTATTGATGCAGCTTTGACTTGGATGGGATATCAATTAGTTTGATCATCTGTTTTGTGAATTTGGAGTCGTTTGAAGAGTGCCCATGGGGAGATCTGTTGCTAGTGACATCTATATTCAGTTTTTGCTCTGTTTAAGGGGATTTGTTTTGTCACACCGGTTAAGTGGGTGCGATATGTTCTTGTGCATCAAACTTTTGCTGTGATGACTAGCTGAGAGGAGCTATTTGCTTTGTGCAACAATGATCATTAGACTCTCAAGTCTGTTGTTCGCTTTACAGCTTGTGCAGAGGGCCCTGATTATTCCAGTCTCTTTGTTGAGGCACTTCTTTTTACTTCACTTCCGTTGGGGTTGAAAACATGTCAGATGGGACATGATCTAGTGAAATCTGGTGTCTTCCTACGTTCTTAGGAATGATCTAATGAAATCTGGTGTCTTCCTACGTTCTTAGGAATTATAATACTGCTTAGGTTTTGAAGTTGCCTGAGTATCTCATCTTCGGTAATTTGGGGTTTAACCATTGGGAGTTTGCAGGAATCTAATACATGTTTAATTATACATCTAATTAAAAAATATATATCTATACCCTTGTCTCTCTATCACCCACAGAAAACGTAACCCTCAAGGATGCAACTATGCTCTGATTTCTTAAGCTCATATCCTTTAGGAAGAACTTGGCAGTAAAGGCCTCTTTTTCGGTATAAGAGAGAGAGAGGGTTACATGAGGACTCAAAGAGTGCCAGTTTAGTGCTTATTTGATGGAAACTTTGTTGTTAACATATGAAATGAAATTTGTTTTGGTGGATGTAACTCCGATGAACATGAACTGATTGGTGGAACTAGCAATTATGTATCAGTAGTTAATAGTGACCAATTTTAATATCTTTTTGGCAACAGAAAGATTGAGAGTAGAGTTTTTAGGGTTGCCTGTTGATTTTGTAACGCGGGTGTGAAAGGTTCACGTTCCTTATCCTTTTTATCCACATGTGATATGTCATAATAAGATTTCTGTCTATGCTCTGTGATACCTGCGTTATGTTACATGTTTCTTTTTGTTCTTAAATGTATCATATGTGTGTATTATTCTCAACTCTGATGACATTTGCTAATTTGCATGAGCTGATTGATTGTTGTTTGTATTTACGAAGCAGTAATGATTTTTTGCATGCACTTGTCTATACTTCTGCCACCTGCTGTGTTTTCGAAATTAGTCACCCTTAGTTATTGATCTCATTTAGTATAATGTAGCCTTTTCAGTTTTTGGTGCGTGTGGGGGGGTTGGGTGGGGCTAGAATTATTAGTAGGAAAATAGCTATTTTATGATTTAGTCTCCTTCTATCTAATTCTGCTTGTTCACAAACCTGTGAAGATGTAAATATTTTTACTCGCGTTTTATAAGATTCCTCTTCCCTCCCCCGTTGTTATGCTTCTGAATTTTTTGCCCTAAGTAAGACATTATTATAATAACCTTTAACTCTCATCGGACTAGCCCTAGTGCCTACTGAATAAGTTCAAGTTTAAATTCGAACTAGGGCAACAGTAATGAAAGTTGAGGGGCATCTTTTCTTGGAGTTCCTGCTACTAAAGCTAAATTGAATCATTTGCAAAAAAACTATTGGCCCTTTACACCTAATTTTTTTTCCACCCTTAAATCATATGCTGTGATGGTAAAACTAATTTGACCTAGTTGGATTTTATTTTTATTTTCAATTTGGAATGTCCCAATGTCTGTCGGCCACAACTTCCTTGGCGTAATTGCCTAGCCTTTACGGTCAGGGTTAACTAAAATGAACAAACCATGGGAAGCAATCCGATTCAAGTTTTGCGTGGTGCGGGTTCTTTTTTTTTTTGTTGGTTGGTTTATAATGAACTATACCAAGTAAATAAAGAGGTAGGGGTGTGACTTGGGCTGGCTCGATTGGCAGGGTGCGACTTGGGCTGGTCGCCCAGAATATATCTGCCCCAGCTGCATTCATATCCTTTCTGTAGGAAGAAATGCAGAGTAAAACAAGAATATGATAAATGCAAAACCCACCGGTATATCACGAAATGCCTATAAATCTAAAAATGGTACTGGGTGAACGGGTATGTCTGTGTAATATGCTAGAGGGAGAGAGAGGGAGGTATATTGACGGGGTCATATTTTTGGGCAAAGCTCCCTAGTTTTTTTTTTTTTTTTTGGGGTGAATAATAGGAATATTTAATCAATACTTGGGGTTGATGAAGGCTTCTCAATTGTTTTACAAAATATATATGGAAGTCGCCTACCTTACAATCCAGATGTACACATAATAGTGGGGAGATAAATTTTACTATACTATAACCTTTGAAGAACCTCGCAAACATATTCACAAGGGAAACGATAATGATGAATGCCTCACTCACTAATGGCGCGCGTGCTGTGTTTCTCTGAGAATGCGCGACCGCGGCTTATTCTTTTGAATAAGCTTCCCCGTTGTTTCTTCAGCAAGATCGAATTATGGTTATCTAATTTTCTCACTTTTTGGGATAGTTCGCGAGCCTCAACCTGTTTTCAGAAATTGTCCAAAGTTCATAAATGCCTAGGCGCTTGAGGCAGTGCACCAATTGTGGCACTTTCTTTGGGGTTCCAGATTTTCTTCTCTCACTTTGCGAAGATAATAACAAATTCCTTAGAGTAGACAATGGCCCAAAGCTCGGCGATTCACTTTGCATCAACTCTGTCGCGAGGAGAATTGAAGACTTAAAAAAAAAAGGAAAAAACATTAACTTTGTGAAGAGTAGTGAAGAAAGACGATTACTTGTGTTTATGAAGAACTTCTAAACATCTTATAAATGTTGAGGAAACTAAGTAGTTCCTTCCCCAATCCTCTAAGCTCGGAATGATCCGACCCTCCTCGGGAAGGCGTAATAGCACGTTGGCCACAAAATTAAGTAAGTGGATATACGAATATCGAATCACGATTTCCTCCCCCCCTCCCCCTCTTTTTGAAAATGAAGACCAGCAAAAGGTGAATTTAGGTAGTTCTAGTGAAAAAAAACCTAAAATAGTACTTTTGAAAAATTCGGCGTGTGCTAACCAATTTGCTATATAAACCTTGCCTATGTGTTGTTTCCCGTAAGTAATCAATTTATAATGTTCACTACCCGATGAACCAGCATTGGAAAAAAGGGATTTTACTAAGCAAATCTTGAAAGAGCCTCAGCTGTATTATTGAGACCTCGGGAGATGTATATACGTTGCGTCTCTTTTTTTGGTGACTATCCTTTCTTTTAAATAAAAATTGCATATATAGGCTTATTGTATCTTCAACTCATGGGGTCATTTACACACGATTAATAGAATTATACACTGCAATAGGTTTCTGCCAAACTTCTTGGAGGTAACATTAAAACTTGTTAGGCTGGAACATTCTTGTTGACTGCCTATCCGTGTACGGTTCATACTTCTTCACGCATGTTGATCAATTGTGGGATATGCCCACGTTTCTTCTCTCTGTGTTTTGTTTAAGAATACAATCCACCCTTCAACTAGCAGTATAATGCCTTTGTCATCTAGTAGTGGGTTAGTAATGGGGGCTGCGGTTGTATAATGCCAAATGATTCGCCATGATACAACAGACCAAAAAAAGAGAGAAAAAAGAAGAAGAAAAGTCGCAAACCTGATTTAATCCTTGATTTGGGCGTACCTCGTTCCATGAATATCCTCTCACTTAAAGCCAAGTTGAGGAGAGGAGAGCCAGTTTGTGTCCCGTTTTACGTTTTTGCTAGTGTCAACTTTGTCGCTTTCGCTCCTATTCTCGCTTGGCGAATTAGTGACTTATTATGCCTGCCTACCTTGTTAGTTTGCCTTTCTGTATAATATGTGATACAACTTTAGGACGGTGAACATCTATGACCATCATATTCCCTGATCAATCGCGCTGTTTTGGCACACAAGTCGCATGGACACTGTGTTGGGCACCTTATGGAGACACTGCACACCGCAATTTTTAACAAATTATACTTTCAACGTAGTGGGAAGCTGCTATGTTCTTTACATAGATTTAAGTGAGGGTGCGTTTATCTATGTTTTGAGCATATTCTACCCTAATAAAATAGTAAGATACGAACTAATGAACTACGAGTAAAAGTCATATTAGAAGTCAAGTTATTTTTTTGGTTTTTAGAAGTCAAGTTATTGAAGTCTTAAGTTATCGTACCTAGTTAATATGGTGATGTAAGATCTCGTTAAAGCAAAGCCAGAAGTAACACGGTTTTTTCATTTATTGCCCTCTGGATCACCATCATCAGTAACATTTTTCCTGCAACATTATCGAAGTGAGCGATTTGCGTCTCACTGATTAAATTGTCATTATCGAAGAGCCATTGTCTCGGAAAAAAAGGCCATCGAAACAAAAGTTAAGACTGCAATATTGTTAGTGATCATCCATATTTTTTATTTTTCAAATGAATCCGAAGTTCCCTATTATTCCCATGATGATGACCCTCAAATGAAGTTTATAAGCAATTTTGTACCATGGGTATCACCTTGGCATGAGGTATTCGACGCATTTGAGAATTACAAGTGAATAGAAAAATAATATCAACTGTGCAAAGGTGTCTTATGCATCTTCGTTGGGTAGTTGTTGGATACTGAAGTTTGACTGTGTATAGGTGTTTGTGCTTCCTAGTTTGGCGCGCTCGCACCCATAGGCAATCAAGGGATTATGATTGCCTGCTGTAACCCAAGGTTACAACAACCTGCTGTGATCCCAAATGAGAGAGGGGGAAGAGAGAGAAAGGGAATCAAGGGGGTTACAGCAGGGGATCCTGATCCGCAATCTAGGGGATTATAGCGATTAGGGCTCTTTTCTTTGATTAATTTTAGGTAGAATTCGGTGACAAGAAAGCATAAAACCCTGGGAATGCCACATGAGGGCGATGCATAGTTTAATTGTCGTGCTAATAACAGAACCGTAATAGAAATAGCAGTGGAGAATCTAATAAACAGGCTTATAATGCACTAGCAATCTATCCGCTCCAACGAAACCTCGGTCCTTACCTATACAAACCCTAACCCACAAACGAAGAAAGTTAAACACCGAAAATATCCACACGGTAAAGACACAATATAAAGATGAAGAAAGAAATCATGAGAGGTTGCACAATCATTTGTGAAGCCACCACCTAACGGAGACTGCAGGATTATATGCTAACCCACCGCCACCCTAGCCATTCCATCAAAAACGCAGGACGAGCTATCCATCCTTGCCTTCAAAACGGAACCGTGGAAAGGGGTTCGCACCCACCTGGGCGCCATTAGAGCAATATTGGAAGACTCAAAAACCCTAACCCCCCCCCCCCCCCCCCCCAAAAAAAAAAAAAATAAAATTAGAGGCAATGCAGATCCAAAGCCTCAAACTCCCCAACCCAACCTAGAGCCTCAACACTGCATGTTTGCCGCTAAAAGGTTAATAATCGTACTTAAATATGTTTTTAGCAACAAAAAGTGAAAAATACATGAGAGGGTGCAATCAATATTTCTTAATCACTTGGTAAGCGTTATAATACTGCTCTTAAATCGATGTGTAAAGAAGCATCACTAAATGTTAACTATTTGAAAAAAGATGATATGTTTCTTTTTTTGAAATTTAAGTAACATGAAAAGTGGTAATTTAACTCTTAAGCTTATCAGATTCCCGTACCATAAATAAAGAGAAAAACGGTGGGGGGAGAGAGAGCACGTGTAAGAAAAATGAAGGAAAAAGAGAGAATTACTAATTTGGTTATCAAATTTAGGAATAAATGTATATAACATAGAATTAATTTAGTAATTGGATTACAAGACAAATTGTAAACTTAGATCGTAAAAAGAATATCTAAGTATTATAGATCAAAAATAAAAACAAAAATGTAAAATATTGGAGGTAATGAGGAATTTGTTTACACAACTGAAATATGAGGCCTTCTGTTTCGAATTAAAACTATCAAATTAGCTTGTACTATGTCTAAATAGTATTTCTCGGAGTATGTTGTGGCCAAAATTTTAGAGTGAAGTGAAAAGAAAAGAAGTATTCATGTTAAAAAAGAGGATTATGTGAGGTGCTTACGTAATATTTGCGCGTGTGTGTGAGAGAGAGAGAGAGGAAGAGGAGAAATTGAATAGGTCGGAGAGAGAAAAATCATAAAGGTGAGTAAATTGAAAATGATTTTTAAAAGTCAACATTAAATAATTCACGTAACAAATTAAGAGAGTGTCCAAATATGTGGTGACTAGGTAACATTATCTCAATTTCAATTTTTACTATATATGTATTAGACTTCCGGTAACAACATGAAAAGGAAGATCCACTTGTGCTTGATACCTTTTCGTGGGTTCATAAAGTATTCTACGTTTCAAAGACTGCAGCATTCTTTTATTAGATAATTAGTTTTTTTTTAATCAAAATCACATTTTTTTTGTCAATTAGGAGTTAAATATTGTCATTAATGTCCTTTTCAGCAGAGAAAGAGTGTTATTGAGGTAAAAAAAAAAAAAGGGTGTGAATTTTACTCCACTCAGTAATTATCAGAATGTGCAAAGAATGTTTATTTTTCAACTCATGTTCCACAAAATGTGACTTTTAATTCTAAACGAAAGAGAGGTAATAAAGGAAGTTAGATTTTCCTACTTGGTAGATCTGCATAATGAGTTTACTTGTTTGTGTTTGTAGGTTGTTAAGTTGCTGTCTGATACGTATACGCAGGCCAAGCGATTGGAATCACAGAATAACTGATATGTCTGTAAAACCAGGGTTTTGAGTTTCTGCTTTCCAGTGGACCATGTGTTTGTGGCTTGATGAGTTGAACTCTTTAGTCTGAATATACTTCTTTGATAAATAGTGATATTGCTGCTAACATCATGCTACCGTATTCTAGCGAGAATCCTCGTCGTATTGATGATGTGGCATTTTTTTTAAGGGTATTGTTGGGAAACCTCAATCATTATCTCACTCTCTCTCTCTCTCTCTCTCACACACACTTTTGCTAATATATCTTCATCTTCCATCTTCATCCCCAACTTTCACCTCACAAACCTCCTACTCTCACCCCCTCAACCACACCACTACCACTGATTCCAGCAACAAATTTACCTTCAGACTAATTAATGTCGTCAGAATGTTCAAAAAGAAAAACACCTTCAACTCATTTCATAACAACTACCACCATCATTATACCAAAACAACTACCAGTTCCACCAAACACCCATCGACATAACTCCTAAACCTAACACCACCACAACTAAACCGACCGCCAAACACCAAACGGACAACCGCCATCATAAATGTACTCACCAACTAATGTCGATACCAATCATCATGCCCACCGCCGTCACCAATCACATGTTCACCGTTGCCCCTGCCCTTCAAATTGCTATATCGCCTAACACTGACCCCACTTAACACCAAAACCACCGATCGTAATCCCCACCCACCCTCAGACCCTTGGTCAAAATTATCTTCTCTCTCCTTATTTTTCCAAAATAGAGAATAGTGTTCCTATTGATTTTTAGGTCTCCGAAATAAATGAATAATGCCAAGGACATTAGTTTATAGTGTACATGGAGGTGGCACAAAGGATACAGTCCAAGTCAACTGCCAAGTGTTCAGTAGTTGGACTGAGCAAAGGTAGAGCAAATGTAGAGACTAAGGCTTCCCAGACAGAGCCTGAGAAATGACATTGCTCCAATTGCAAGGGCTGAGGTAGATATTGTCCGATAGTCAATAGTCCACGCTAAGGTCCAAGTGCCCCAGTCTGAATGTTAGGGTCAAGATGTAAATGTCCAACCTAGGGTATTAAGTCAGACTCCCAGTCCAAGAGTTTTCTCGTTTTAGAATCTTTAGTTTTGAAAATCTAGAGTGAGAAAGTGAGTTCTTGCAAATGAGTTTAATTGTCCAAAATGAAAATCCAAAATCCATTATTTATAGGCAAAGATATGATTGTGTCATCAGGCAAATGGCACTCCCTAGGAGTGAAACCTCACAGAGGGGGCCATAAATGCCGATGTTTCTTGAACTATTAGATCACAAATTCGTTATGTCTGCCCTGTGTAATTTTTCTCTATATGTCTGAAAAGACAGACTCACATAGTGCCTGTGTGGCTAGAGAATACCCTTGATCTAGCCACCAGTCCAAAGCCCTTACTGAGTTCCGGAGGGGGGAGGGGGGCTTCAAGAGACACAGAGAACCTGACAATGGTCGGCAAAGCCCTGACTGTCAGACACTATGCCTGATGCCCTTTAGTAACCTGCTCCTGTCGCGGAATGACTTGGGGGTCATGATCCTGGTAGCGCTGATGATCACCGGTAACGTGAGTACTACGGGTCCCACCTCATCCATGCCCAGTGTCACGCGAGTCACCCTAGGTAGAGATAGTGTCTCGAGCATGAACATATCCCCTTGCGAAGTTCCTCATGCTGGAGCAGTACAAGAAGAGCCCTTTGGGATGTTGTATGCTATAGAGAGCAGGTTGAAGCATGTTCTGCTTTCAAGGCAAGCGTACTTGGTGTGGTTTAAGATAGACCAAGGTGGAGCGTCGTAACGTGACTAGGTGTCGGGGGCGTGCTCGTTAAAATTGTGCAGCACAAGGGAGCGATATATGTGTGGTGTAAGGGCACGCTCAATAAAATGGCGCAGGGGCGCGGTGAATGAGCGTCTTGCAGGGGCAAGTGACATGGCAGTAACTCATGGGTGCGGTTGGGTAGTATTATCGGGGGCACGAATAATAGAAAGCAGAGCTCAAGTGCGGTCAGTCATCACGGCATTCAGGCGTGGTGACGGGTTCAACTTTGGGGCATGTAGTGCGAGGATGACGTTTGGGCGTGGTTGGGCATCACAACACTCGACCATGATTAGGCATCACATGTCTCAGCCGCGGGGACAACATTATGCCAGGGCCACACAGTGCGAAAATGGTGCTTGGGCACAATCGAGCATCATGGTGCTTGGGCACGACCATAGTTATTGAAGGCGCAGAGCGCACCTAAGGCGCATATGGTCTCTGGAGCCTAGGCACAAGGCGCAGGCGCGCGCCTTTTCAAAGTGAGGCACAAAATACAAAAATAAAATAAATAGATAATAGTGTAGTAAACCAATAAAATCATGTAAAAAAAACTTTATAACATGGCAATTTAACAAATTTTCAACAATAGAAAATGTTTCAAATCCAATGAGAAGTAGCTAATCCTAAGTGAATATGAAAATGTCCTTCTCATCATCAATGAGGGTTAACGCAACAATGTTTTCCTCAAAATACAATCATAGGCTCCAAGTCTAATAGAGGTTCCTCCTCAATTTCATCTTTTTTGTCTACAAGGTGAAGTGAAGGAGTAAATTTACTTAAAAGAGAATAACAATTGGGGACGGAATGCACAATGACCAATAATAAGAGAATCGATTGATTAGGGATTTGAGATTTTAGGTTTTTTGTGGTTTAGATATTGATTTATTATATTATGAAAGAAAGCATAAAAAATAATGAATGGTTGAGATGATGCCACGATGCAAAAATAAGAAATTAGGATTTTGGGCTTTTTTTTGCTCCTCTACCACCGCCTTGCGCCTGGGCACCTAGGCGCACAAGGACCGCGCCTTTTCGTAGGGGCTGCGTTTTGTGCCTAGGCGCGCCTTTGATAACACTGGGCATGATAATAAATTGTCATGGAGCAATGGGCTCCCCAAGAAGAGGAGCCACCAAAGGATGGGGGGCTAAGAGCCTCTAAAGAAAAGGAGCCCCCATGAGGCAATGAGAAGGGGCCACAAGGGGCAAGGAAAGAGAGCCCCCATGATGGTTAACGAATAGACCTGGCAAACGGGTCGATCCGCGCGGGTACGGGTAATACCCGGGCGGATCCGGGTAAAACCGGGTCGGATAATTTATACCCGGGTTTTCCCGGGTACGAATATCTGGGATCCGTACCCTACCCTTGCGGGTAGGGTATTACCCGCGGGTAAGTTGTTAAATTTATGATTTTTTTTATTAACATATTTATGTCAGAAAACTTTTTTCCTTCTATTTGATTATCACAAAAATTCCAACACAATTATCTCAACTCCCAAATTTCCTAACACAACAAGATCATTATCTTAATAAAAATACAGAAAATCACTTATAAATTAGTTCCTATAACTGAGATACTAACATATTATTACATACAAAAAAAAAATAACACAAATTTTACAAGTAGATCTGAAAAAAAAATTATTTTGTAAGCAAATTTTACTCCTCGGCAGATCCAACAGCATGGTGAAGGCGTCATAGTGGGTATCATCGCCGATGGACACTTCGGTCATGGCGTCGGAGCTGATGGGAGATAAACCGGCGTCGATGAGGTTGACCGGCGTCGGAGCTGATGGGAGATAAACGGGCGTCGATGAGGCGGATCTGGCGGTGGAGCTTGAGAGGAACGATGGGACGCCGTCGAGATCACGTGGAGTAGAGTGGTCGTCGCAGATCTGACTGGTGGGTGTGAAAGAGGCTTCATGGGTGACAGATAACGGCTTCGTGGGTGGTAGAGAGCGACGGCGTGGCTGGCAGAGAGCGGCGGCGTGGGTAGTCCGGGTAAACCGCATCCGACCCGGACCGACCCGAAAATTACAGGTCGGTTCTGGTACGTGTCTGTTTTTCACGGGTCTTCAAAATAGGTACCCGTACTCGGCATTTTGGACCGGGTAACGAGTCCGGTTCACATTTTGCTAGGTCTAGTAATGATTCAAGGGAGGGCTCGAGCCACCGCTCCCCCTCCCCATCCTTTTCTTCCGAGGGGTAGACCTCAGGCAGACCTCTAAAAGGGGGTGGGAGGAGCTCAGGCCAACCCCCTAGTTAGGCAGCGCATGACTGTCTCCTTTATATAAGGTGGAGACGCATCGAATCGAAACTTAGGAAATTTATAGAGATAAAGTGAGAAGCATGTGACTTAGAGCGTGTGCTCCAGGTGGATTGGATAGGCAGCACTGAACTTTTACCATTGAATATATGTTGAGTTTCGGCAAAAGTGAGCTCAAAGAGCGACCAAAGTGTGTAGCCAAGAAGGGCTAACAACAATGATCCAAGTGGGAAAATCAACCATGAACTGGGGGATTTAGCAAAGCAGAGATAGCCTAAGAAGTAAAAAGGAAATATGAAAGGAAAAACTTTTTTAACGGAAAGAAAGCAAAAGCAAAGAGTAGTTACTATTTATCTGTGAATTACTAACAATAGCCTTTCATGTCATCAATCCGACAAGGATTCTTTCTGATACATGATAGTGTGGTGTGAGTTGCAACATTTTGTAAACATTTTAGGATATGCATAAAAGACTATAGGTGACATTGAGTGTAACTAACCCTTATTCAGGTTTTAATATAATAGTATGAAATTTTGTAAGCTGCAAATTGAAGATGGTTAATTGCATCAACACATGATGTAAGGGCGAGGCCATAACATTTCCATAAAAGGCTCAGAATTTGGCGTTGTTAAACCTTTTTACCACAATAGAGACGAATAAGCCTATAATTATTTTTTTATTAGTTGTCTAATTGAAGAAGAGAAAGTCTAAACCCATGCATGTGGTTATCAAGAGCCCTTAAAGCTTATATAGCGCAGTTATATCGGGTGTTGGCATGCCCAATGGGCCAAAGCTTCCCCTAGGGGGGAGGGGGAGACCCCATGTAGGTCCCTAAACACACCTAGAGAAGGGGGGGGGGGGGGGGTGAATAGGTGTTTACAACTTTAAGCAAAAAATTAAAAACTTACTTACAATGTAGTAACATAAACAGTAAATATAAATCGACACAAAGATTTATACTGTTTCGGCCCCACCTGCGTCCAGTCCCTGAGCACTCCACACAAGAGAGACCTACTCGAGCCTTTCACTGAACAACTAGCTTCAGGTGCTAGCTTAAACCACAGTACAAATTCGAAACCCTTCAAGGTTTCCAACGATTACAAGTGAAAAGAAGATTTACAATTTAAATACAGTATAACTCCTTTATGAGCAAATATTACAATGAGTACAACAAAGCTAAACTTTCTTAGGTGGGAAGATCTGAAACCTTTCAAGAACTGAACCAAGAAGCTTGCTACTCAATTTCTCAAATATGAACTCACTCAAGGAATAGTATATGAAAGTATGAATAAGATGAGATAGTCTTTTTAGAAGTTTTTGAGAGATTTTTCAGAGATTGGAAGAGTTAGCAATAAATGCTCTAGGAGTCCCTTTTTATACTTGAAGAGAATATGACCGCTAAAAAGGGATGACACAAAGATTTATTCGAATGAAAAAATAAAATAATTCGAATGAAAACATCTCTGAAAAATTCGGTCGAAAGAATTATGGATTGATTCGAGTCAAATGATAGGACTGAGAGAGTTTAGAGCCACTGATTGATTGACTCGAATGGAAACTCCTTTTCATTCGAATGAAAACTTTTGCTTCGACTAAAAACGTTTGCTTCGAATGAAAGTTTTGCTTCGACTGAAAATGTTTTGCTTCGAATGAAAACTTTTACTTCAACTAAAAAGTTTTGCTTCGAATGAAAACTTTTGCTTCGACTGAAAAGTTTTGTTTCGGATGAAAAACTTTTGCTTCGACTGAAAACTTTTGATTCGAATGAAAAACGATTTTAAAACTGGATTAGAAGAGACTGAAGGATCGATTCAAATGAAACTTTTTTTTCCTTCGAATGAAAATTCTTTTAAGACGAATAGTTCTTGGTTTGTTCTTTACTTGATTTTCTGGGAGATCTTTAAGAAAGACTTAGTTTTAAGGGTTAATTACAAAACTGTCCCCTGAGGTTTACACGTTTTTGCACTTTGCCCCCCGTGTTTACAACTTTTGCAATAATGTCCCTCGAGGTTGACAAAACTGTTGCAAACAGCTCCATTGGACGTCCGTCCAATTTTGGGCGTTAAGTCGTCATGTGCGGTGCACATGCCATTTTGGCAGGGGTAAATTTGTAATTCCCTACCCCTTCTTCCCCACTCTTCTTCTCTCTCGTTCTGTACAGAAAGAAGTCCAGAAATGTTCAAGAAAACCTCAAATTTTTACTCCCCACTTGTCCAAAGTAAAGCAACATAAACCCTTAATATAATCAATCACCCACAAAACCCACCATCTTCATTCCACACTCCACTGCTACTGTCTTTCATCATCCCCATAAATCCAAAACCTGAGCTAACCAAGAAAACCCATCACTAAAAATGGCCGCCCAATCCCAACCCCACCCTCTCCACTCCCTCACACGCACCATTAAAGCCTCACCAGCCTCGCTAAAGCTGCTCAGAAAACCGAGCAGGCTCATAGTCACCGCCAAATCAAACCCCCGTCCAAATCTAGGCGGCCGGAAGCTGCGGGTTGCTGTCATCGGCGGGGGCCCCGCCGGATCTTCTGCCGCCGAATCCCTCGCGAGGGGCGGCGTGGAGACCCTTCTCTTCGAGCGCAGCCCTGCTGCCGCCAAGCCCTGCGGCGGCGCCATCCCTCTCTGCATGCTCGACGAGTTCGACATCCCTTCGCACCTCGTCGACAGTAAGGCTACCCACATGAAGATCATCTTTCCGTCTAACTTCACCGTCGATCAACCACCGGGCATAGGTTCCAACTTGGGTTGATATTTCCAAGTCCTGTCCACAGCTAGCGAAAATGCACCATGCGTAGGTCCAAATGAGCGATGTTGGAATGCACATAAACGTAAGAACGAGCATAGCTCTGCCCGATTGCCGGTGAGGAACGTGGCCTTCATTACCTTCATTACTGCCTGCGGAGAGGAACGTGGCCTTCATTGCCGGTGGGGAACGTGGCCAGCAATGGGGACGCCGGAGATGGGAGAGGCGCTGCCCGATTAGGGCCTGCTGCCTGCAGAGAGGAAGAGAGAGGAGAGAGATAGGAGGGTAATGGGGTTTAGGGTTTTCAGAGGGCTTTGGTAAGGGAATTGACCGATTTGCCCATGCCAAAACGGCATGTGCTGTGCACATGACGACTTAACGCCCAAAATTGGACGTCCGTCCAATTTTGGAGCTGTTTGCAACGGTTTTGTCAACCTCGAGGGACATTATTGCAAAAGTTGTAAACACAGGGGGCAAAGTGCAAAAACGTGTAAACCTCAGGGGACAGTTTTGTAATTAACCCTAGTTTTAAAGATTAATTACAACAAAGAGAAATACAATAAAATCCAAGTCCAGATCCAGGTCCACGTCCAAGTACACATCTACATCCACATCCAAATCCAATCTTTGACCAAGGGATATTCCACATTCTGTTTGATTATGATTGGTCCTGAAATTATTTTTAATAGCAGTGTTAGATTAATGTTAGAAGCAATAATTTTGGAATCATCAAAATAATACAACTTGACTTTTAAAGTCAACAACCCTTGCTGCGACACTTGAACTTACCCAGGAACTGTAACCCTCTACATGCCCCCCGGCTTTGCATATGTCGTCATCTCCCTATACCACGATGCTGGACCATGCTTGAGCATAATCTCCGTGCTACGTGCCCCTTGTCACTGTGACCCTCGCTACGCCTCCACACTGCCACTCCCGGCCGCATCCCAGCACTGTCTCTATGCTATGGGCCAGTGGTGCTGAGCCCATTGGTAATGCTCAGGCGTCGCCTCAATGTTATGTGCCCCTACATAACACTCATTGACACCATCCCATCACGCCATTTCCATTGAGCGTGCCCACGCCACCACGCTCATATGGCCTGCCACTTATGTAGACGTGCCCCTAACACTCCATCATCCTATTACACCCCAACGTTGGTTCATCTATTAGGTACACATCCGCACCTTGTCTTGGTCATGAAACATGTTTCAACCCAATATTCAAAGTGTGTAATATCCTTCAGAGTAGGCGATTCCTCTGAGACACTACCTCAAGGATCTCCAAGTGCTATGGCATGAGGAATCCTTTTCTTCTAAGTAGGAGACTCCCCGGGACACTACCTCGGTCGTTGGGTAGGCGACAACTCTGGGACATTATCTTGGCGTGCTCTGTTTGCTCCGACACAATGGACTCATTGAGGGATAAACGAGTCCCTGAGGAAATTATCTCATCAGGCAACTTTGTGTCCTCTGATATAAGGGCTCCACTTTTTCCAGGTAAGCGACTCATTTAGAACACTACCTTGAACCAGTTTGAATAAGTGACTCCTCTGAGACATTACCTCGAAGCGTCAGGTGAGCGACTTCTTTGAGACACTAACTCAGTCCATCGACTATGCGACTTCTCCAGAACACTACATTGGAGCTCTCCAAGTGCTTCAACATAAGGACTCATCACGGGATAGGCGAGGCAACTCCCTTGAGGACATTATCTTCGATAGGGAGCTCCGAGTGCTCTGGCGTAAGACTCATGTACTACCAAGTAGGTGACTTCTTCGAAACATTACATCAACTCGTTGGTTAGGCAACTCCTCATTATTATCTTGGCGTGCAAAGGCCGGCCTTAGTAGCCTTAATTCTCATCACAAGGTTTAGAGTAGATTTCTTACAACACTTGAATCTGACTCTTGAATAATGGTTGCTAACATCGTGGAAAAACAAGTACATAAATTTTAGCAAGAATGACAAACACTTTTAGTGGGAATCTTTTTTTCACTAAAGTTATTACTGCTGAGGATCCTTATCCGTTTGCAAAGAACATATTTTGTTGGTATATATAATAATTAAGCATAACCCCTAGTCACGACCACCTACTTTTGCCACCACCAGGCACTGCCACCTGTCACTGTAGACAGCCATTATCGCATGTTGACCACCATACTCATCATCCACCTTCACTAGCTATCAACCGCCACCACCTACCAGATTTCATTACTGCCATTGACCACCACCTGTTGCAGTTACCGCCAACCATCACTCGCCATCACAGACTGTTACTTACTAGCAGCCCCACATAGCCACTTTCACCAGCGGTTATCGCTGCCACCACCCTACCATCACTATTACCGCTGCTAAGCATCCATCATCAGTTTTTTTATTTAAAATAAAAGATAACTTCTTATTGTGGTTTCATCAACCTAGTTAAACCCAACTAACCCATCAACCAAACCCAACCTAATTATTCCAAGTTTTTCTTGGATTGAACTGAGTTGGGTTAATAGCACATAAATTTACTTGGGCCGAATTAAACTCAAACCCAACCAAGTTGCACCTCCACTCTTGTTGGTAAAAATGCATTAGGGAAAATGTCCTTAAACCACTTGAGGTTAGGAGCTAATATCAGTCAACCCCATCGACTTTTAAATCTTACATGTTAGTCCCAAATCTTATAGATATGTAACACCGATGCTCTTTCATTACAATATGTTAGTATTTTCTACGTGTTTATATGTATTTGCATACCGTATTTTGTTAACTCCGATAAATGACTGGACTAACTCATTACCTTTTATCATATGATGAACTAAGATGACATGGTATAATCATCACCATCACTGCAACAATCACCAGTTACCATCACGTCCCCCAATCACAACCACAAAAACCCGCAACCACCACCAACAAACCTACCACCATTCACCCCTGGAAAACCACCAACCTCCACAACCATTCACTCACTGCTGCACTACTAATACTAACAACCATTCACCCCTGGCTGCACCACGAACACTACACTCACCACCACCGTTTATCGCGGGCAGTACTAAAACCCACCACCACCCAAAATTAACGAACCTACCACCACCCAAAATTAACGAACCCACCAACATTCACCCATGAGTGCACCATGAACATCAACTTCTCATATCTACATGAGTGTGTATGTTTGTGTGCTCGAATTTGTGTGAGTGCATGTCTGCGCGCGCGTAAATTTGTCGTGTGTATGGGGTGAGGGTGTGTGCGCATATATCTATTAAGGGGTGATATTGATATTGAAGTGGGTTAGTGGTGGGGGTGCCGATATGGAACTGGGTGTTGTTGCTGCTAAAATATGGATCGGGAACCACAACCAGAGAATAGTCCTGCAAAAGAGAACACAGAGTGACCGCCGAGTGGAGTTCTGGCGAGGGAACTCTCCGATGTTTAAGTCAGAGACAACTAACAATGTAAAACTCTGAAAAAGCAGTAAGACACAGTGTATATGTGTGTGACGTTGTCTCATATCTGAGGGGTAGAGCCCTTTATATAGTTGTAATAAGACGAGCCCTAGTAGGACTGGGCTATAGTCAGATCTAATCGGGATCGTATTAGGATCCTCGAGGATCATGTGTCTATCTCTAATGATAGAGTTAGAATCCTTCCAGGATTCTATTCGGAGATCAATATAACAAGTGCCAAATCAGTAATGACTCAGTGGATAATTATGTGGCATAACTACCACGTGTCATCCACCGATTGGAGGGGTATATTTAGCTATATCAGGTGCTATGGAGGGTTCAATTAAGCGGTGCTAGGTTTGGTCAGACAGTGACAGATAGTAGTGGGCTTGATTGGTAGTTTAGGGGATGATTGGTTATGACATTGGTCTGGATTGTAAGTGGTGGCTTTGGAGGGCCTGATGGTGACTGCTGGTGGTTGTGGCAGAAATGGGTGGTTGTGGGCTTGTAAGTGGGTATGGTGGTAGTGGGTGAAGATAGGGGTGGGGGACAGTGTTTCCCTTATAAAGAAGTTGAGAAAAAAAATAAAGATAAATAAAAGGATAAATGAGTGTTCCCAACCCATTCTGGTCGTACCCAAGGGCCCAATAGGGGTCCCATTTCACGCGAACACGTCGACATTGTCAACGGTCATTTCTTCAACGCATCGAACCGGTCAAAGTGCGCGCGCCCAAGTCACGTGCATTCTTTGCTTCGCACACCTCACGCGCGAATTAGTCACCAATTATTTTACGTCAACGTGACTCACGCTAGCACGTTCGTCACACCGAAACCACCCGAGCACCTTTTCACCAAAAATGTCAACCGACGGCGCAACCGGAGCAACGAGGTCTAGGGGCAAAGGCCTTGGCCAACCCCATGGGGTCAGCCTGGACCTCTCCCGAGGCCATGGGGTTGGCCTCGACCTCCCATGGAGGGTTGGCCTTGGCCTTCCCCCCCTCCCCGGTTCTTCACTTTTCGCGCAAAGTCCTTTTCGCACTTTTTTTGCTTCGTACATTTTGTACGTGACTTTGGCACCTTGTTCATCATATGGGTACGATTCTTGGTAGCATGCTCATTGCAACGCAACTTTCAGATTCATCATTGCTGATCAAAACACCTACCGACGACGCACCTGAAGTTCGCCAAAAGGGGAAGTGGCCTTGGGCTCCAAAAATGGGAGTTGGCCATTTGGCCTTGGCCAGCCCCAGGGGGTCAGCCTCGGCCTTCCCCATGCCTAGGGGGTCGGCCTCGGCCATTTTCCCCCGGTGGTTCACCCCTTCGCGTAACCCTATTTTCACATTTTTTTTCGCTTCGTATGCTTTGTACGTAACTTTGGCACCTTATTCGTCACATGGGTACGATTCACCTCGACACGCTCGTCATAACACAACTTTCGGATTTGTCTTTGCCCATCAAAACACCTACCGTCGGCGTGCCCAAAGTTCACCGAAAGGGGGAGTGCCCTTGGCCTCCCTTCATGGGAGTTGGCCATTGGCCTTGGTCTCCCCAGGGGTGGTGGCCTTGGCCTTCCCCCAATTTTGGCCTATGGCCTCCCCTATAGGCGCACTTGTTTTCTGGAGTCTTTGCACCTCCGCGATGTTTACGGACGTTCGTACATCAACCTCGCGACGTCCGTCGTGCATCAACCTCGTGATGTCCGTCGTCCGTGACTGCAAACCACTTTCATGATGCCCGTGGCCCAAAGTCGTGCGCTACCACCGAATGACCCGTCGCCAACGACCGCATACCATAACTCCCAACTTTGTCATTACTGCATGTTGCATTCATTATTTTGTTATAGCAGGCACACTCAACTCATGCCCCATCTCCGGGACACCCGACGCGCACCCGTGCGTAGTCTCTACGACGTTCGTCGCCGCGCCCGTGCGTCATTCTCATCATACGTGCCCCCTGCACCAAGTATTGCTCTGCGACGTTCGTCGCCGCGCCACTTTCATAACATGTGCCTCCGGCACCAAGTATTGTCTCTGCGACGTCCGTCGCCTCGCCCGTGCGCCACTTTCATGACATGTGCCCACGACATCAGGTATTGTCTCCGCGATGTTCGTCGCCGCGCCCATGCGCCACTTTCATAACATGTGCCCCGGCACCAGGTATTGTCTCGTGCTGTAGGCACCGCGCCCATGCGCCACAATCATGTTACATGCTTCCGGGATAGGCTCACAACCTTAAAGCCATCGCCGTCGGGCTCTGGCCCTCGCACTGGGATGGGCTTACAACCTTAAAGCCATCGCCGTCTCAATCACGGGGGGCTCCGGCCCTCGCAGCAGGATGGACTCACAACCTTATAGTCATCGCCGCACCAGGATGGGCTCACAACCTTAAAGCCATCGCCGTCTCAATCACGGGGGGATCCGGCCCTCGCACCAGGATGGGCTCACAACCTTAAAGCCATCGCCGTCTCAATCACGGGGGGATCCGGCCTTCGCACCAGAATGGGCTCACAACCTTAAAGCCATCGCCGTCTCAATCACGGGGGGCTTCGGCCCGCGCACCGGGATGGGCTTACAACCTTAAAGCCATCGCCGTCTCAATCACGGGGGGCTCCAGCCCTTACAGCGGGATGGACTCACAACCTTATAGTCATTGCCGCCATGGGATGGGCTCACAACCTTAAAGCCATCGCCGTCGGGCTCTGGCCCTCGCACTGGGATGGGCTCACAACCTTAAAGCCATCGCCGTCTCAATCACGGGGGGCTCCGGCCCTCGCAGCAGGATGGACTCACAACCTTATAGTCATCGTCGCACCAGGATGGGCTCACAACCTTAAAGCCATCGCCGTCTCAATCACGGGGGGATCCGGCCCTCGCACCAGGATGGGCTCACAACCTTAAAGCCATCGCCGTCTCAATCACGGGGGGATCCGGCCCTCGCACCAGAATGGGCTCACAACCTTAAAGCCATCGCCGTCTCAAACACGGGGGGCTTCGGCCCGCGCACCGGAATGGGCTTACAACCTTAAAGCCATCGCCGTCTCAATCACGGGGGGCTCCAGCCCTCGCAGCGGGATGGACTCACAACCTTATAGTCATTGCCGCCATGGGATGGGCTCACAACCTTAAAGCCATCGCCGTCACAATCACGGGGGGCTCAGGCACGAGGACCCCTCGCAGCGGACTCTGAGCACTGAGCTGCGAGCATGTCCACTCATGTTACCGTTGATCGTCGACACCACCACCGGGACGAGAGCAGGTCCTTGAAGGGCATCGCGCCTAGTTCGCCTGGTAGTTGGCTATAGGGGCAACCCTCACCACTATCAGGTTATCTATGCGTCTCTTGACGCATCTTGTGGGATTCAGTAAGGGCTTGGACCGATGGCTGGAGCAACGGGCTTACTCTGATCATGCTACCGCGGTGTGGTCAGTCTTCTCAGACAGGTGGAGCGACGCTGTGTGGGGCAGGCAACGTGAATTTGGGAACCAACAGTCCAATGGAGAACCGGTATTGTGGGACCCCCTGGTGACGTGTCACTCCCAAGAGACGACATGTGGCACTTTATGACATAAGCACACTATTTCCTATAAATAGTGCACTTTATGACTCAAAAGAGGACTTTTGGCTCATTCTCATAAAATCACTTTCTCACTCTAGAATTTGGGAGCTCTTGGATTCTAGAGAGAGAAACACAAATCGGACATAACTTTGGACCGTGACTTTGGATCGTAACATTGGACCTCGACTTGGACCTTTGACTTGGACTGTCGACTGTCGGCCCTGTTCGTCTCAGCCTCATTTCCGTAGCATTGCCACTCCTCACGGCCTGTCTGAGAAGCCTTGCTCTCAGCCCTTACTCCGTCCTTGCTGTCTCTCACTTTATGTACTTGGAAGCTGACTAGGACTGCAGCCTTTGTGGCACCTCCACGTAGGTACGAACCCACTTTCCTTGGCATCATTTTGGCGACTCCGTTGGGGAGGTGAGCATCGTATTGCAGTCTACCTATCTTCCACACTCAGTCTCCATGCCTATACAACGAAGAGTTACGAGGGCTACTAGTCAAGGCCTTATTCACACCGTGCAAGAGGAGGATCACCTCGGTGAACAAGAAGGGACTAGTGCCATGCGTCTCCAAGACCAGCCACTAGCTACCGCACCTGACATACAAGTTATAGTCAATGCGGCCATCCAACAGTTTTCGCCCACTATAGCCACTCTTATGACAGCCATGATGGAAATGCAAAAATCCATACAGGCGATGGCCTCCCAACAAACCATTGCACCAGTCCAAACCTATGGACCTGGGTTGGCTCTTGACGCCGCTCAGGCCCCAGTGTCGCGACCACCGCCGTCTCGATCATCTAGACCCTTGGCGATAGGACTTGTAACATCTTCGCCTCCTATAGCTGATGCACTGCATCCCGTGATGACATCACACCGACCTCAAGTAGACCTTGGACCCGTGCTGCAACAGATTTACCATGTCCCCGCACCTCAGCGCATGCCGACATGAAGCTCGTCCGAAACCCATGACTCCATTGAGATGGAACCTAACCCTTACCCAACCGAACAACATCAAACCACTGTCTAGGTAGTGGACATGTCTCGCCCACCCACCCATGCCCATATACAACTCCCACCATAAGCCCCTATCATATATCAACCCTCTGTTGCACATGTCCACCAAATTGCTCCTTTTGGGGGCTCGGGGGCTCGCGACATCCCAGCCAGCCATCACCATTTAACCGTCCATGACGACCCGTCTCCCAACTATGTCACTCGTTCAGACTTGGAGACACTCATCCATCGCCTGTCACAAAACTCTACGCCTGATCCCTCTGTCCACCTGACAGGCCACGCCCCATATGCCAATGATATTGCCACCATACCCTACCCCCAAAGTACAAACAACCAGCCTTTGTGCTCTTCAACAGACGCGAAGGCAACGCCTATGAGCACTTGACGAAATTTGCAGGCTCATTGGAGTAGTATGGTCCAGAAGACAGCTTGAAGTTGAGGGAATTCCACAAGTCCCTTACAGGTTTGGCCTACATGTGGTACCACCAGATCCCTGCCAGGACTGTCCACGCATGGAATGACATGGTCCAGTTGTTCTTAGATAAGTTCCACTACGAGGCTGAATATGTGACCATTCACCATAAGAAAATATGTATTTGGCGACGGAGTTTTAGCGACGGAAGGTATTTCGTCGCTAAAAATGTCTTTAAGCGACGGAATATCCCGTCGTTAAAACTCCGTTGCAAAATACTATTACCAACGGAAGGCACCGTCGGTAAAAGTATTTTGCAACGGAGTTTTAACGGCGGACTTTTAGCGACGGACCTACCGTCGCTAAATATTTTTATAAAATTAGTAATTTTCAGTTTTTTTTTAAAATTATTTAAACGACGGAATAAAACCGTCGCTAAAAAGTCTTTATAATAATACATTCACCGACGGAGTTTTAGCGACGGTGTTATTCCGTAGCTAAATATCCTCCATTTAAAAACCCATCTGGTTTCTTTCTCTCTCCCCGTTCTCTCTCTGAATACCTGCTCTCACCCACCCACCGCCGTTCTCACCTCCGGCGACCCTTCTCTACGGCGACCCAGCTTCGGCGACACTCCCGTCCCCCACCCGACGCCGCGCCACCAAGCCTTGCACTCCGGTCGTGCCACAAAGCCCTCCACTGTCGCCGCGCAACGAAACCCACCACTGTCGCCGCGCAACGAAACCCACCACTGCCGCCGCACCACCAACACCGCCGCCGTCGTACCCACCTCGAGATTTGTATGTCAATTGCCCTAAATTATCTGAATTTTTTGTTATTTTGTCTTCAATTTAGGTTACATGCCCTAAATTATGCCTGGTTTATTTAGATTTGTATGTCAATTTAGGTTCAATTTTTTGTTAATTTGTCAATTGCCCTAAATTAGAGTACTCATCACTAATATACTAGTTATAGTGATATTTAGGTTCATTGTATACTGACTGATACTAGTTCCGTACTGCAAGAGTGTATTTGTATGTAAGCTTTTGAAAGCATGCAGAGCTCTTCAGAGTGGCCTTTGAATGGGAAGAAGACATATAAGGAGAAGAACTTGAGTGCCCTTCCAATGATATTGGCATTATAGGAACTTCTATGTTTTATTTGGATCGATGAATATACTGGTGGAAATTTTTCGAGAAAAAATGCTTCCTTGCTTGATACCTTTTTTTTTCTCTTTTTTGGTAGGTAAAATAATTAAAACAAACTAAGACGCTCCTCAGGGCCAGACCTAAGGGACTCAGATAGAAAACTATACAACTGCTGACCAACGCAAGGACAAACAAACAAAACAACCGATGACTTAGACAAAACAGCCTAAACACATCAAGCATCCAACAACATACTATCAACTAAGAATTGTTCTAACTATTCAACAAGCCGTGTAGGTGAGAAAGCATTTAGACGGAAAGAGCGAGCTGCATAACGACTGAAGGGGATATACAGGAACTGCACCAGGGATATAGCCTTCTAAAAACTCAACAGGTCCAACTTGGAGCCATTTCGGATGAAATTTCTCCAAGAGGAGCAGGCCTCGTCACTACCGATCCTAGGGTGGAGCACGAGAAACTGTAATTGCCACTAATCGAAGTATGGCCACTTCTAATCTTGCTCACATATCTATTTCCCTAAAGTCGAAAGCAGTTGCTCAAGTTACCAATAGTGACAATTGAATTTAGTCATTTCCATTACACAAGGACTGAGGGAAATTAAATGCTTAGGAAAGAGCATTGAGGGAGAGTCTTGAAATGGATAGCAGTGTCAGTATGAGAAATTGTTGCTTTGTTTTCTTGTTTATAATCTACATTTTGTTAGGATCCGTGTAACGCAGGTAGTATTCTGTCTGAAACCTTGAAACTTTTTTTTCTTTTGGTTACAAAAATCCATATTGCCTTCCTGTTACACTTTGTGAAAACGAGTTGCTGGTAGCTCAAACAAAAGTTGTCTTCTTCATGTATAGTCCCTTGCCCTTAATTTCATTTTATCTGGCTCGATCAGATGTATCTCTTCGGTTAGGCAGCCGTCTTTTTGGGATATATATCTAGCTCTAGTAATACAGTTGACAACAGATAATAATATAAGCAACATCACGCGAAAATAAGCATAGGACGTTGTCTTGCGCCATGCAAACTTTTCTGCTCAACGACGGAGAGGTAGTACTACTGGGTGCTTGTGCTCAGGAATCATGTTCCTTCAACTCCAGTGGACGATATATCGGATTGAAGCATCCAATGATTTGAGCATTGGACCGAAATCTAGATACACATATAAGTTGGCTTCAATTCGTTCCCAGGACATCAGCTTCTTCAACAGTCAAGAGTCCAAAGTTAAGACTTGAAAACTTAAAGCAAACTTCCATGTGCAAGAAGATAAACATATCGTTACACTTGAAACAGAAACATCAGCGTCTAATTAATCCTACAACATAATGTACCTGTGGCTGACAACAAAACCTCATCACCACCAGGATGATCATCCAAGAACTTTGTCACGTCATATACCTGTTCCAACACAATAGAATTTAAACGGGTATAGAACTTTAGGAAATTAGCGAGAAATCATAAGCCATTCTCCCATCGCAGCCACGTTAATACCTTCCACAAAACCATTACATATTCATTTCCATCCAAACTTCCCTCATGAGTCATGACGTTCCTTTCTGTCCAATACGCGATATATACACATTGACAAGCAAACACACAGAATTAGGGTTTGTGAGAATTTTCTAAAATTGAACTTCTTACACTGAATAAACGATGCGCTTGAGTAGTAATTCAAACAACAATCAAGCGAGCAAGGTCTTTCTGTAGACCCTATCTTTACGAACAACTTTTCCACAATCTTAAACTTCTTGAACATGGCCTTTGTAAACAAGACAAGGAGAATCGTGCTCGAGAAGAATGGCCATGGTTTCAGAATTTTATGGTCTAATAGCATTGTCAAGGGAAAAAGAAACACTGCTATTTCCATATTACTACTAAGAGGAATTTTAGAGTCAGAACTAACTCTTAAGGTTCATTAAAATAGAAGGGGGAAACGCCGGTAAAAGTGCTTTCGTTATTGAAGGTCAATAGCATCGCTTGCTTTCAACAATGATTACGCGCTTGGGTATTGCCTTTTTAGTGTCGATTTTTCTTGCCAGTTTAAGTGACAGTCTATGTCAGTATGGTTTGGTCGAAACATGACATACCTGATTGGAAGCAATATGAATAGACACTAAAACTGCATAGGAGATGGATTCCCAAAACCAAGCTTATATAAGACTACGGGAGCTGTCTTATTAGCGGTAATATGGAGCATGCGCCATAGCTTGATACTCTTACTCAGGACTTTATCGCACAACAACATTTTGCTTCTTACTTTCCGTGACATAGGTGGCTATTTGGGTGGTGAAATGATGATGTGCGTAATTGAGATTTTTGTGGTAGTCATTTTAGCTACAACTCACTGTGGATCTGTTTTTTTAGCATCACTTTAACATAATTTGATAGATTTAATTCAGCTATGAAATTGATGCTCGTCGATTGAATAATCATCGATTGGTTTTTCATGTTAAAGTAGGTTAAATGGCTTCTGCTTCGGTGAACAGGGACGTTTCAGTCAACATGCACTTCTTCAAGGTCATGATGCCTAGTTTTCATACAGAACTTATATGTCATCCCGCTTTCTCTATGTTTTCGTGTGTGTTAAAAGTTTTATCTTTGGTAAAAACTTACATGTCTTACTGTATTATGAATATGTTAGGCCATACCGGTAGCATTTTGGCGATTGCTTACCACATTGAGATTTGAAGCAACTTTAACCAGCCGCAAGGGGTCATGGCTTGTTAAATTGAAGAAGAAGGTTGGCCAAGAGGTTCTTTGCTTCGAAGAGGGTTGGAACGAATTCGTGCAACAACATGACCTCCATCTAGGAGACTTTGTAGTCTTTCAACACATGGGGCAAATGCGTTTTCAAGTCAGCGTGTTTGATCAAAGCACTTGTGAAAAGCCTTTCCCCTAATGTTGAACTCTGAGGCGTAATTAGACAATATTTTAAATTAATCGCATCGGTCATTTACATATTGAACAATGTTGTGAACATTGACTATTTGTTTGATAATTTTAGGCTGTTAATTGTGATTATTGATCGATGATTTGTTAATCGATGATTTTAGATTGTTAATCGTGCATTTGATATATTGAGATTGTTGATGGAGGATGGAACCCAATTGGTTTGAATTTTTTATTACAAGTTTGGGCATTAAAAAATTTTAAAAAAAATTAAAAAATGACTTTAACTTTTAGCGACGGATTAATTCCGTCGCTAAACATTTTATCCCGTCGCTAATTTCGTAAAAAAGAAAATAAATTAAAGTACGTAAAACATAATTAGCGACGGATATTCCGTCGCTAATTCAGAAATAAATCCGTCGCCAAAAGTTCTATATTAGACGACGGATTTTATAATTCCGTCGCAAAACTTTTAGCAACGGCCTTTTATACGAGGGACTTTTAGCGACGGTAATTCCGTCGCTAAAAGTTTTAGCGACGGAATATAGGCCTTTAGCGACGGGAAAATCCGTCGCTAAAGACCTTATTCCTTGTAGTGATTGTTGATATTGCTGGCATCCTCCAGAACCAAGGGGAAGACTTGACAAAGTACGTCCACTGCTTCCATCTCAAATGCCTTGAGTGCACGGACTTCAGCAAGGACGAGACCCTAGTTCCCATATGCATCAAGAACATGACAGACATATACCGGGTACATATCGAGAACTTACAGTTGAAGTCATGGGGCCACCTCAAGGAAACAACCCGCTGTACTTACGACACGGTCAGCCCTGTCAAGCCATGGAAGCCTCGACCGCAAAATGCACTACTGGCCTCAGTAGACACACCTAGCCCTCAGCATAACAACAACAGCAGCAACAGTTACACTGGCTTCAAGTATCAATTCCAAGATGGGGACCGACGCTCTGACAAACGCAGACAACGGGAGCCTGCACCCGACTATCCATGCGATCTAAATACAGTGAAAGAACTCTTGGCGGAATGGGTCGCCAATGACAACAACTTCCAATTGCCACCCGTGCGGATCCCCATCACTGACGAAGAAAGAACAAAACCCAACTACTGTCCTTTCCATCAAGCCCTTGTCCATCATCTCAAAAACTGTCATGCACTGTGAGCCATCTTTGCAAGGAAGGTCGTGTCAGGCGACCTACAGCTACGGAAGAACAACGATGTGCATAGGCACCCCTACCCACCCCACGGTAACAACAATCGAGAGCATCAGGTGCTCATGGTCGCTACTGACCACATCGAGCCTCTCATCACCGAAGCCCCTACAGAGGGCATTCCTAAAGTCACACATTGTGTACCCTTCACTCCTCAGCTAGCGTCCTTAGTTAGACAGATGACGAAGATCAAAAGCTTTTTTGATGAAATAGGGTTTTCACCCGCGATACGAACCTACCTTTCGAACTGTCTGGTCGAGGTCACCACGGGCCTCGGCCCTGAATGTTTCGCCGCCTAAGCCGAACTCAGACACGTCTCTTCTACCGCATTCATTTTCTCAGATGAGGACTCGCCACCGATCGAACACCACAACCGACCATTGTACCTCGAATGCACCGTTAACGGCACGAGCTTCCACCGTGCCTTAGTAGACGGAGGCGCCTCAATCAACATCATACCTCTTATCACCTTGCAACGGGCCGACATTCCCCCAAGAAAAATCATCTGTGACCCCGTCAAGATTACTGGCTTTGGACAGGGTCCCCAGTTGACCCTCAGCCATATCACTGTCGACCTCATGGTCAGAACTGTCCGTCGTGACACTACTTTTCACGTGATAGACATCGAGTCTGCTTTCCACCTCCTGCTCGGCCGACCCTGGATCCATGTTAACAAGGTCGTTCCCTCAATCTACCACTAGTGTGTAAAACTGGTGGCCAGTCCTGTGGGACATGAGGTAGCGATGACAATCCCTGCAACCAAGGCCCCCTTCGAATGTGCTGAATCTTACTTCATCGAGGCCTCCTTCTTCACTGAGCTCGCCGAGGATGGTGAGAATGCTACTCATATACATTCCACCAAGTTGCCCAATTGGGATGAGCTGTGTGGAAACAAGCCTCCCAAGTCCAAGACCAAGAAAAGTACCAAGAACAAGGGATCAACCTCGGTGCCTCCGCCTGCTGCCACGACCAATCTCCCCCTTCATCCCCCAAGTCCAAGAAGCAAAAGGCCGAACCAACCTTCCAATGCATCGTCAAAGACAACAAAGTTATCTACCAATTATGACGGTGTGCGGGGGCTTCAGCTAGTTCATCATCTAACCCCCCTAACCCTGACCCGCCCATGGAAACTGAATGGTGCTGCGCAGCCGAGCATTGCCGGCCAGACCCTAAACTCACCCCGGGTGCTGCCCCACCTTGCTATGAAGACGGCCCTCGACCGCAGAACGAAGATCTCGAAGAAATTAACCTGGCTGACCTGGCGAGGAACCTCAACTGACATACATTGGCACAAAACTCGCCCCGGGCCGAAGAGAGGAATTGGTTACCCTCCTTCGCGAATATCGCGACGTATTGGCATAGAGTTACAATGAGATGCCTGGGTTGGATCCTGCCTTGATGACACACCATCTCAACATTGCTAACGGGTTCAGCCCTATCCAACAACATCCGCGATCCTTCTACCCCGAGCTTGAATTGAAGATCAAGCAAGAGATCGAACGACTTCTACAAGCTGGCTTCATTGAGTCCATCACTCATCTTATCTGGTTACCTAATATTGTTCCTGTGCAAAATAAGAACGGCCAAGTCCACGTTTGTATTGACTTTCGGGACTTGAACAAGGCATGCCCTAAAGACGAGTTCCCATTGCCCAACATCGACATGCTTACAGAGGCAGCTGCCGGACACGAAACCTTATCTTTCATGGATGGTTTCGCGGGCTACAATCAAATTTGGATGAACCCCGACGACTGTGCCAAGACAGCCTTTCGCACTCCTATGGGTAACTTTTGTTGGAAAGTCACGCCCTTCGGCCTTAAGAACGCGGGTGCAACGTATCAAAGAGCAATGACAGCAATCTTCCACGACATGATACACCGCACAGTAGAGGACTACGTCGATGATCTTATCATCAAGTCCAAAAAGGAAAGTGATCATCTTACGGACCTTCGAGCAGTCTTCGATCGTTGTCGACAATACAACATGAGGATGAATTCGTTGAAATGTGCCTTTGGAGTCTCCTCAGGCAAATTCCTCGGCTTTTTGGTCAGTCGATAGGGCATCGACGTTGACCCTTCTAAGGCCGCCTTCATTCAAGAGATGCCCCCTCCCAAGAGCACCAAACAGTTGAAGAGCTTCCTCGGAAAGGTTTCTTACCTCCGCCGATTCATCCCTGCCTTGGCTGAACTTATCACGCCCTTCCAGCACTTGACGCGCAAGAGCGCACCATGGAGTTGGGGTGCGCCCCAACAACAAACATTCGACCAGATCAAGGCAGTCCTCATGTCACCGCAGACCATGGTCGTGCCACAACGAGGTATCCCACTCTTACTTTACTTGACCTCCACGCCCAGATCCATAAGGGCACTGCTTGCCCAAGAGGTGGATGGAGTGGAACGCCCAGTTTATTATCTCAGTCGATCGATCAGGGGGTCCGAAGCCAATTACTTTGAGCTCGAGAAACAATGCTTAGCCAAGGTCTATGCCTCGCAGAAATTCAGACATTACTTCTTATCGCACCATATCACATTTGTCACCAAGGCCGATCTACTATGATACATGCTCACACCCCCTGCCTTGTCTGGTCGACTCACTCGTTGGTTGTTGCTTTTGGCCGAGTTCGGCTTATCCATCAAGAATCCTACAGCTCTACGGAGCCAAGCACTTGCAGACCTCTTGGCCTTCTTTCCGCGCCAACAATATGAACCGACCTCAGATCAATTGCCTGGGGAGGAGACGGCCTTGATCTCTGACATCGATGAATTATGGATGCTTGAGTTTGACGGCTCAACCACTAGCAAAGGTTCTAATGGAGCTCCCCCTCGGCAAGGGGGTGTCGATATTGTCCTTCGAAATTCAGAGGGTGTTACCACATCCCTATCCTTCAAGCTTGCATTCCCGGTGTCTAACAATGAAGCTGAGTATGAGGCACTTGTCATTGGCTTCATGCTGGCTACCAGTATGGGGGTTAAGGCATTGTGTGTGAAAAGAGACTCGAACTTGATCATGAAGCAGGCTAACGGGGAGATTGTAGTCAAAGAGCCAGCCTTGGCACCTTATCGTGCCTTGGTGCAACATTTGGCAGGAAGATTTGGCCATATCCAATATGAACATCACAACAGATGCCACAACAGACATGCAGATAGCTTGGCCACGATCGCGTCAAAGATAGAGGTTGATGGTGAGTAGCGAATGCTAACCATCATCAGGAGAACACAACCATGCACATCATTGAACCTAGTCCCGAAGGACACTACGGCAGACGATTGGAAGCAGTCGATCGTAGACCAACTTAAGGCGCCATTTCTTGCTTATGCCTCCACCCTTACAGACTTTTTGATGTTGGGAGAGGTCTTGTACAGACGATGCCCCGGAGGCACTCTAGCCAGGTGTTTGGCGCCAGAAAAAGCAAGGCATAAACTACAGCTTGGCCATCATAAATGTTGTGGCCTCGACGGCCCCTCTCTATACCGCCGCCTCCAACGCATGGGCCTCTTTTGGCCATCCATGGCCAAGGATGCGTTAGACATACAGCGGGATTGCCCCGAATGCTTATATGCGCCAGATAATGCGGAAGCTCTTGTAATCAACGTCGAGGGTGACTGGCGTCAACCTTTCATCCAGTATCTATCTCATGGGATTCTACCTCCTGACCGTAGCTCAGCACGATCTATCAAACGCAAGTCGGCCAAGTATTTCGTGACGGAAGGCGAGTTGTTTCGCAAGGGATTTTCAGGACGCACTCTGCGATGCTTGCAAGGTGCCCAAGCGGTCGAGGTGATTAACGAAGTACACAATGGTGATTGTGGTGAGCATCAAGGCTCTTAGAAGCTGTATGCAGAGTTGCTAAGGTTGGGGTACTTGGCACCCCCGCTACCTCGACCGGCGCAGCCTCGTCATCTCCAAACAGGTCGCCCAGCGCCGACGTTGATCGCCCTCTCGCTCCACCATTGAAGCAAAGAATGCACGTGACTTGATCGCCCTCTCGCTCCACCCCGACGTCTCACACGTTGATTCCCCAACATCCTCCCTTGCGCCGGGCGAAACATCACCACGCGCGCCACGCCCCCTGCCGACCTCGGCTCGGGCGGCCTCAGCCTCGACTTGTCTCTCTCTCTTTTCTTCTTTCTTCCCTCTCCCTCTCCCTTTCCCCTCTTCCTTCCTTCCCTCCCTCTTTCTCTTTCCCTTTCCCCCCTCCTCCTTCCCTCCTCTCCTTCTCCCTTTCCCCGCTTCCTTCCTTCCCTCCCTCTTTCTCTTTCCCTTTTCTCCCTTCTCCTTCCCTCCTCTCCCTTCCCCTCTCCCCTTCCCCCTCTCCCCTTCCCTTTCCCTCTTCCCCGCCCGCTCCTTGCTTCGGCCTCGCGGCCTTGGTCGGCCGGCCTTGGCCTTCCTCCACCATCCCCCCTTCCCTTAACCCCATGACCATGCCCCCCTCCCCCCCTTCCCTCATGCTCGGCCTCGGCCCGACGGTGTGCCTCGGCCGCCGTCGCAGTTAGCCCATGGCCACCCCTTCCCCCACTTGCTTCTCCTCTCTTACCTTGTTGCATCCTCTTTGCTTCTTGTGATGTCCTTAATCTCATGGGTGAAGCTCCAAGCTCCAAGCTTCTTCTTCTTCCTTCTCTCTCCTCTCTTTCCTTCCTATCTTCTCTCTTTTTTGGCTAAGTCTTTCTCTCTCCCTCTCTCCCAAGTCTTGAAGTCTTTCAAGACTTCACCTAACTTTTCCCCCAAAACTTTCTAAAACCATTCAAATCTTAAAGTTTCCCCCCAAAACCCCAACAACTCTTTTAGCGTTCCATGACTTAGTGCTAACTCCTTTCTTGAGCGCTTCCATTTTTCAAAACAAGACAATTATTTTACGCTAATAATTTTAAGCCGCTACCAAAATTCTCGCGCAAACCCCATTGCCGGATAAAATTCTACTTTCGCACTATTTCTTTTTTCACGCTAACGCTAATGGAAGCGCATGTTTCATCTTCTTTCGCAGCTCTTTTTTTCTCTCGATACCGCCGTTACGCTGTGCACGCTACCGCTTTTTTCGCACAAAAAAATAAAAAAATCACAAATTTTAAGGAAACCCCTGCTCCCTCACGTCTTTCGTTACTATCGCGCCCGTTCCTCAAGATTCGACACCGGCACTTTTTTTTTCAAAGACCGATGCTTATGCGTGTGGCGCCCGCTCGGGTCACCCCTACGCGCACACCACACGTAGGGGGCTTATGTTCCCCACCCATTTTAGTCGTACCCAAGGGCCCAATAGGGGTCCCATTTCACGCGAACACGTCGACATTGTCAACGGTCATTTTTTCAACACATCGAACCGGTCAAAGTGCGCGCGCCCAAGTCACGTGCATTCTTTACTTCGCACGCCTCACGCGCGACTTAGTCACCAATTATTTTACGTCAACGTGACTCACGCTAGCACGTTCGTCACACCGAAACCACCCGAGCACCTTTTCACCAAAAATGTCGACCGACAGGGCAACCGGAGCAACGGGGTCTAGGGGCAAAGGGCTTGGCCAACCCCATGGGGTCGGCCTCGGCCTCCCATGGAGGGTTGTCCTTGGCCTTCCCCCCCCGGTTCTTCACTTTTCGCGCAAAGTCCTTTTCGCACTTTTTTCGCTTCGTACATTTCGTACGTGACTCGGGCACCTTGTTCATCATGTGGGTACGATTCTTGGTAGCACGCTTGTCGTAACGAAACTTCCGGATTCGTCATTGCTCATCAAAACACCTACCGACGGCGCACCTAAAGTTTGCCAAAAGGGGAAGTGGCCTTGGGCTCCAAAAATGGGAGTTGACCATTTGGCCTTCGCCAGGCCCAGGGGGTCGGCCTCGGCCTTCACCATGCCTAGGGGGTTGGCCTCGGCCTCCAATAGGGGTTGGCCTCGGCCATTTTCCCCCTGTGGTTCACCCCTTCGCGCAACCCCCTTTTCACACTTTTTTGGCTCCGTAAGTAACTTTGGCACCTTATTCGTCACATGGGTACGATTCACCTCGACACGCTTGTCATAATGCAACTTTCAGATTTGTCTTTGCCCATCAAAGCACCTACCGTCGGCGCACCCAAAGTTCACCGAAAGGGGGAGTGGCCTTGGCCTCCCTTCATGGGAGTTGGCCATTGGCCTTGGCCACCCCCTAGGGTCGACCTCGGCCTCCCCAGGGGTGGTGGCCTTGGCCTTCCCCCAATTTTGGCCTATGGCCTCCCCTCCCGGGTGTACTTGTTTTCTGGAGTCTTTGCACCTCCGCGATATTTACGGACGTTTGTACATCAACCTCGCGACGTCCGCCGTGCATCAACCTCGTGACATCCGTCGTCCGTTACTGCACACCGCTCTCATGATGCCCGTCGCCCAAAGTCGTGTGCTGCCACTGAATGACCCGTCGCCGACGACCGCATACCATAACTCCCAACTTTGTCATTACTACATGTTGCATTCATTATTTTGTTATAACAGGCACACTCAACTCATGCCCCATCTCCGGGACACCCGACGCGCGCCCGTGCGCCGTCTCCGCGACGTTCGTCGCCGCACCCGTGCGCCATTCTCATCATACGTGCCCCCGGCACCAAGTATTGCTCTGCGACGTTCGTCGCCGCGCCCGTGTGACATTCTCATCATACGTGCCCCAGCACCAAGTATTGCTCCGCGATGTTCGTCGCCGCGCCACTTTCATAACATGTGCCCCCGGCACCAAGTATTGTCTTTGCGACGTTCGTCGCCACGCCCATGCGCCACTTCCATGACATGTGCCCACGACACCAGGTATTATCTCCGCGACGTTCGTTGTCGCGCCCGTTCGCCACTTTCATAACATGTGCCCCGGCACCAGGTATTGTCTCGTGTTGTAGGCACCGCGCCCATGCGCCACAATCATGTTACATGCTTTCGGGATGGGCTCACAACCTTAAAACCATCGCCATCACAATCATGAGGTGGGGGGGGGGGCTCTTCAGGTCCTCGCACCGGGATGGGCTCACAACCTTAAAGCCATCGCCGTCTCAATCACGGGGGGCTCCGGGCCTCGCAGCGGGATGAACTCACAACCTTATAGTCATCACCGCATAGGGATGGGCTCACAACCTTAAAGCCATCGTTGTGTCAATCACGGGGGGTCCGACCCTCGCAGCGGGATGGACTCATAACCTTATAGTCGTCGCCACCACGGGATGGGCTCACAACCTTAAAGCCATCGCCGACACAATCACAGGGGGCTCCGGCACGAGGACCCCTCGCAGCGGGATGGACTCACAACCTTATAGTCATCGCCGCCACGGGATGAGCTCACAACCTTAAAGCCATCGCCGTCACAATCACGGGGGGCTCCGGCACGAGGACCCTTCGCAGCGGATTCTGAGCACTGAGCTGCGAGCATGTCCACTCATGTTACCGTTGATCGTCGACACCACCAGGACAATGACCCGCGGGTCACTTCGGGACGAGAGCAAGTCCTTGGAGGGCATCGCGCCTAGTCCGCCTGGTAGTTGGCTATAGGAGCAACCCTCACCACTGTCAAGTTATCTATGCGTCTCTTGACGCATCTTGTGGGATTCAGTAAGGGCTTGGACCAGTGGCTGGAGCAACGGGCTTACTCTGATCATGCTACCGCGGTGTGGTCAGTCTTCTCAGACAGGTAGAGCGACGCTGTGTGGGGCAGGCAACATGAATTTAGGAACCGGCAGTCCAACAGAGAATCGGTATTTTGGGACCCCCTGGTGACGTGTCACTCCCAGGAGACGACATGTGGCACTTTATGACATAAGCACACTGTTTCCTATAAATAGTGCACTTTATGACTCAAAAGAGGACTTTTGACTCATTCTCACAAAATCACTTTCTCACTCTAGAATTTGGGAGTTCTTGGATTCTAGATAGAGAGACACAAATCAGACATAACTTTAGACCGTAACATTGGACCTTGACTCGGACCTTTGACTTGGACTGTTGACTGCCGGGCCTGTTCGTCTCAGCCTCGTCTCTGCAGCACTGCCACTCCTCACGGCCTGTCTGAGAAGCCTTGCTCTCAACCCTTACTCCGTCCTTGCTGTCTCACTTTATATACTTGGAAGCTGACTCGGACTGCAGCTTTTATGGCACCTCCACGTATGTACGAACCCACTTTCCTTGGCATCAATGAGTCACTTTATATTTTCTGTTACCTTCTTTTTGTATACTATTCGATTAAAAGACGTATTTAATATTTATTATAATCGACGGATACACATAAAATATACATACTAACCTCAAGCGGTTTAGGGATATTTTCCAAATCATCAACTCAACCCCAATTTAGTTCAGGCATCTATGATGCACAACAACAATCTTTCTCTCAAATTTTATTTGGGATAATTAGCTAATGACCCTTGTACTATACACGGTGTGCGATTTCTCCCCTTCCGCTTCAAAATTAACCACTAAACCCCCCCTGCACTTACGAAAATTAGACACCTTAGACGGAAATCGTTAAATTTAATAGCGCGTGGTCAACACCCGCGTTGACTAACGATTTTTTTTAAATGACAATTTTTCCCATTCTTTTACCTCTTCTTCACTCCCACTCCACCCCCCGCCCCCCAACTCTACACATGCCCCTCACCCCCCGTCAGACCAGGCCCCCACCTCCTTCTTCCTAACTCTCCACCTTTGGTTTAAATTCCCTTTGGTTTAAATTCCTAACGCGGAGCATCCCTTAATAAGGTCTAAAATTTGATGCTTGTTGGCACCACTCCGGCCAACTTCCCACCAAATTCATTCCGCCCAACGTCACGCCGTTGCAATTTGTCTCCTCATCTCCGCGCCACCAGATTCGCCGCAAATAAGGGATTGTCGTAATCTGTGCCTCCTCCACTGGTCAGCCCCGCTACAATCGGCGCATTCACTGACCACACCCACCGGTCTTTTTCTCCGATCACCAGGGAGTTACAACACCAAAAAAAAAAAGAAGAAGAACGACGATCGCCATTGGTATATCATCGCCGACGCAATAGCTACCATGATCGGCGTCCCAGTAACCACCACGACCGGCACCACTCCGACCAACTCCCCCAACTTTATACTGTCCGGCTATACACCGTCACGAGTTGCCTCCTCGTCGCCACTTCCCACTGCCTTGCGTCTACAAGCTAGTGGGGCTCCTTCATCGACCACCAATCGGCAAACGCAATCAACACCGATAGCAGCAATCCCCACAGACGCACGTTATTGGCGTTTGTTTGCCACACGATCGATGACCATGTCTCCAAATTGTCGGGCTAACCTTCGTCGTCGCACCGTCCCAATCCGCAACATCACTCCAAGCAGCGTTGTCGGACCACCATGACCGGCTACATGCCGCTGGGGCTGCACCGGATTCGCGACGACGTCACCGCCACAGCCACATGCGAGCAGTGTGTGTATGTGTTTGCAGTTGGTACGCGTTTGTGAGTGGGTTTAGGGTGTGTGTACGTTTGTGAGTGGGTTTAGGGTGTGTGTTAGGTGTGCGTTGAGTGTGTGTATGTGGGATTGAGTAAAAATGTGAGAGGAGAGAAAAAGAAGTTGAAAGAATGATATTAAACTTAAATAGGGTAAGAAAATAAGGATATTTTGATCATTTCACGCTATTAATAATGGTCCCATCTAAAGTGTCTAATTTCCGTAAGTGTGGGGAGTTTAATGGTTAATTTTGAAGTGGAGGAGAATCGCACATCGTGTATAGTACAGCCCAAAAATTTTCTCTCTAAAAACAAATTAAAAATAAACAACAATAACTGTTTGGTAACGTTTATTTTTTCAATTTTTCTCCAATTTTGTAAATTAGAAAAAATAAACGCGTTTGACATACAGTTTTTCTTTTTTTTTTCTTCAGTTTTGAAAACTAGTTTTTAAAATAAGACTGTTTTTGAAAACTCCATTTAAGAGTTTTGATTTTTATTTTGAGACAACCACCACCACAGCCACCGTCCACTGCCGCCAGCGACCTCCGACCACCACAACCCAGCCGGCGACCGCCGCCAGCCACCACCACTGCAAAGCACCACCAAAGAAAAAATTCAAAATAAAAATTGAGTAATCTAACACCTCCCAAGAAAAAACTCAAAATAAAAATTGGATAATTAAACACACCCCAAAAAAAACTCAAAATAAAACTCGTTTGACAAATTTTTTTTTTGGTTTTCAGTTTTTAAAGAGCAGTTTAATTTTTTTTTTTATAAAAATAAGTGGGTGTTTGATAACCCTTTTTTTTTTGAATTTTTTTTTTTGGTGTTTGGTAACCCTTTTTATTTTAACTTTTTTTTTTGTTGTTTGCGGTGGCGGTGGACGACGGTGGTGGTGGCCGGCGGCCGGAGGTGGGAAGGTGGTGGTCTAAAAAAAAAAACCAAATGTTTAAAAAAAAAATCAGTTTTTGGAGTTTTTTTTTTATGCTTTAGATTAAAAACTTATTTTTTAAATTGAAAAAAAAAATGGTTACAATCGCTTTTTTATTTTTTCGGTTTTTAAAACCGAAAGAAAAAGAGCAAATATTTTTTTGTCAAACCTAGCCGTCCATTTATTTTTTTGGAAACATATTTCAAACGCTTCCAAACAACTTCAAACCGTCTTAGCTAGCCTAGTCCAAGGGCAGTCGGCGATTTCACTGAAGAACTGTGTGTGGGGGAGAGAGAGAGATGGGGTTGGAGATTGTTGGAGCCCTGGCGATCCACACCGTGCTGTCGAAACTGTGTCCGAGGGATGTAGCCATGGTGGCGTGCGTGAGCAAGGGGTTCAGGACCTATGCGTCCGACGACTCGCTCTGGTCCCTGATCTGTGCCAACGAGCTCTGCCTCTCTTCCCCTCAAGATTCCCTCGGCAATCCCCTCCCTTCTTTCAAGGTACAAAAATACCCATATCACCTTCTGTGTGTGTAATTCATATGGTATGTGTTTTTATCTATCTGCTATGTCGATTCAATACCCGCAAAGATTTGATGCCTGATGTGCTGAATTACCTTGAAAGATGGACGCTTTTACACGATTAAAACGGTTAATCCGAACAAGCTTTTGTACCCATTTAGCCCTTACATATGAAAGTCGTGGCAATAACGTATTTGAGATAACGTCTATAAAAATGATGATAACACAAGGGGACGCCTATTTTTGCACCCTCAAAGTGCTTTTAGTGACAGAATATCAACCTTTTAGTGACAATTGAGGGTGTGGAAAAGCGTAATAGCATGTGCAATTGGATGTTCCTTATAACAAGTGGTCCGCAATGTGCCGAGTCATCTTTTTCGAACTAAGGGTGATATCCCTACTTTTACTTTTGTTTCTTTGAGATTTTGTCACTATGGTATCGATATTTCAAATTGGCGAGTGAACTTGCACTTTGGATTTGGTTGATAGATTGCTCTAGTTACGAGTGTTTCCTTGTCTCAAATCACTGCCTTATGTGCACAATGTCACCAGTTGGTGGTGATAAGATATTTAACTGCCGTATCAATACCAGGTTGGTCATACTTGATTTGGTGATCGACGATAAGGTTGCATTTTATAAAAAGTTGCACCACAATATTGTTTCCAGTCTTTTTATATCTCAAGTTCTCTGCTCAAAGTTCTCAACTTGTCAGTTCCTACTTCCTATTAGTTTGAGTTCTTGAACGATGCCTACTTGTCTCTGCAGATTTATGGATCCATTGGACTAATTTCTAGCTATACATTTGATTTCATGTTATGTGTGTTGCACATGCCATTTTCCATCGTATGATGCAAACTTGAAAGACCCACAGAAGACATTAGTTTTATATACATATTGGAAGAGAAATTCTTTGAACTGAACATGATATTAAGCTCAAAATTCTAGGCACAATGCAAAGTGACCTTCTTGCATGTATTCTTAGTATCCGTGATGCAATAAACCATAACCCAGACTAAAAAGAAGATGGCTACTAAGCTTAGGACCACCGCTGATAAAGAATGGTCATTTGCATTGATAAAGAATCCGGTGCTTGGTAGTTGGTGATAACATCTCTCTTTCTCTCTCTCTCTCTCTCTCCAGGAAGCTTATCAAGCATGGCGAGAAGCCTTTGGTATGTATCCTTGGTCCCTGGTTAGACGAGTTGTAAGATTTTGGGGCAGAATCAAAAGCTGGTTGGCGGCAAATTTTCCGGAGGCTGTGCCTACTCTGCGCAAGGGTGTAACTGAGGATGAAATAAAAGAGTTGGAGAAGTCTTTGAAAGTGAAACTGCCTCTTCCAACAAGGCTTGTCTATCGCTTTTGCGATGGCCAAGAGTTGCCAAGTGAAGAATGCAAAGGAAGCATGCGGGGAAGTTTGTTGGGCCTTATTGGGGGCTACACATTTTATAACCACCAAGTGAATGTGTTCTTATTGCCTTTGAAACAGGTAATACTAGAAACAAAGGACATAATACGCCATCTTGGGTTTTCTAGCCAGTCGAAGTATCTCGTCGTGGCAGCTTCGTGCACGAGTGATGAGAAGTTCTTCTTTCTCAACTGTGCCAACGGTCAACTTTATGTTGGTACTGCAAATCTTATTAGTGATGGGGAAATGATTCCTTGTGTTCCAAATGGGCTAATAAGTTCGGTGCATGATCCCAAAGATAGTCAACAACAGGATGCCATGCTGTTATGGCTGGAAGAACATGTTCGTCGCTTAGAAGGCGGCATTATCAAAGTACGAGAAGAAGGAAAAAGAAGAGGCATCAACCTGTTCCCGGAGCAGCCTCCCCAGTGTTCTACTGCAGTAACCAATGGTGTTCAGGTAAGATTGACATATCTCAAGGCCTATTTTGCTATATGGTTAACTCTCTTTGGTACTCTCTCTTGTTTTGTAATGGCTTTTCTCTTCCCTGCGGGAATAGGGGTACCACGTTTAGTGCTACATATTTCAGTTCAAAGCTGCTGCCAAAGTAAGATTGGATACCAGATGTAGTAGTATCCCAGATGAGCAGTCAATACTGTCAAACAGGAATTCTATTGTATTACTTGGAGCATCATGAAAGTACATTTATTAGGTTTTGGCATGAGCGAATCTCCCATAATGTAGGACAGACTTTTTGGCGCTTCATGCACATAAGTTTCTCTTATAATGTTGCTGACTATGTATAAATTAGGTTTTGTATATGAGTTATCTCCCTTTAGCTAGATTTGGATTCTAGGCTTCTCGAACTCAATAGAGTGGTTTACTCACTTTACTGTCTGTATATGCCTCTTTGCGGCTGACACCGCTAGGAGGGCAAGGTATGATGTCCGAAACCTACCAGGAAACTGACAGGTTTTCGACACCGCAGGACATGTGTCTGACACAGCTTCCGGTGTCCGAACATATAATTGATTAAATATAATATCGGTCACGTATGGACGTGGCCAGACACGCTGACGAGGTCAAGAAGAAGAATAAGAAGAAGAAGAAGAAGCAAATCTTGATCTTCGATCTGGAAAAGAAACATGTTTCAGATCTTCTATCGGCAGCAAAGTTGTCTGTTTGTGTCCCAGATCTGGATCCATATCCATCTGAACCTTGTTCAGGTCTATGAACTAAATTCTATATCAATCTGGATCGATGGGACTACTGCTCTTCACCTCGTTGGCCTTAACCATTGATTCTGCTTGTGGTAGTGGTTAGAGTAAATTCCATTCTTGGGTTTGGATATGGAGAGTATCATGACGACAAGTATCGTGATATATAAATCAATAAAAACTTGGATATTACAACTTGGCCCATTATCTTTGAATAATCTTCATACTGACCCCATTAATTATACATATTTCTACTAAACTCCAAAATTTTACTATTTGATTCAAACAAACCCTTCGAGGAACAGATTCTTTCGATTAAAGCTAGATTAGATTAAATGGTGAAGCATATGACACTTGTGTTTCATATCTGGGCATATATATATGTACAAAAGAGTACTCCCTCCGTCCCAAATTACGTGATCAAGTTTGATTTGCACACTTATTTAGGATATGATTCCTATATTATGAGGTTCCCATTCTACCCCAAGAAAGGGGGGTTGGTGTGGCTTTTTTATTTTATTTTATGTGGGGGGTGTGTGGGGGGGGGGGGGGGGCTAAGAAAGTGGGCCATGAGACAGAAAATGTGTTCGTGGATGATTAAATGTGGAAAGAGAAATAGAATAAAAAAAGTGTAGAAAGGGTACACATAGAAAAACACCTACATGATCTTTCTTAATTTGAAAAGTGATTAATATTTTTGGGACAGCCCAAAAAGGAAATATGAACAATTTTCTTTGCACGGAGTGACTATTATAAAATAAGTGGTGTCCTACGGTGTCCAAAATCTGAATTTTTGGAAAATGTGGTGCTCGGTGTCCCGGTTGGTATCCGTGTCTGTGCTACTTTGGTGCTTCGGAACAAGTAGATTACGTCTACAGTGCCTTCTTAAACTTTTGGCTATGAAAGTTATTATGTGGAATATCCTTTATCCATCAAATATCTGTAGCTGTTTCTGAGAAAGACCAGCTGCTGGATATGTACACCTGTGGTGCAACTACTCCCGCAATTGGATCATTGGGTTCCACTTTGAAATTTGTACACGTTTATCAGGAATTTTTCAACTAGTATTCTAGTGTTGTTCTTAACAAGAGTGACAGCATCACTTGTAGCAAATTTATAATTAGAAAGGAGGGGTAGGAGCTGAGTAATATATGGTGTTTTGGGTTTAGAGTGTTCACAAGTATTTGCTCTTCCGTGCATGAAGAAGTACTTCAATTTGGAAGAGGGACTACATATGTTCATATATTGTATTTTAGTCAATTTTATGCTCCGTCGAGTATGATGTAATAAACAAAAAAATCTGGTAAGAATTTTTCTAAGTTCTTAGTAAATCTCAACATATTCTTGTAAAACTGGAGGGGCATCATTTGGGGCAGTGGTATGTTGGCTAGTTGCGTGAGAAGGTGGGATCGAGCCAATAACAACTTGTGTGAAAAGGTTCTAGCATCCTTGCTTTGTGTAAGCAGCGCCAGTAATTACTATCACGGATCTTTGAAGATGCCAAGGAAATGCTTTCCTGTTGAGTTTCTGAGACATTTAGTCCTTGATTGAACACGATGTCATTTGTATTTGGGGAAAATTTGATCCCACATATATCTTGGTTTTGTTTTTTTTGGACCAACCCTGGGGGAATTGTAATTCTGTTCTTACATATTTCTTGTTTTTTTTTTGTTGGACCAAACTTGTTTAATAGATGAACAAAAGTTTCCTTATAATTTACCATAAATGAAAATGAAATAAAACAAAAGCTCTTGACTGCAGAATTATTAGAAATTAAAACATGTTACTTCATTCCGGTAAGATGGGCCGTGGAAACTTTTAACGGGGCACTGATTCTGATGATATCTATTTTCATCGGTCCTAAAAGCTGGTTCAGGGAGGATGATCCCATGTTTGCGTATCACTCACGTGTCCAGGTCTTTGTTAAACAATATTTATGGTCAACATTTGTATTTTGTCTAGCAACCATGCATCAAATTTAGATATCTACATTCCCACATGAATAATATTACAAATTTTGTGTGTTTACCAGACAGATGCCAGGTCACCAAAGTGAGAGTCTGAAATCAGAGTGTTTGACCACGTCATAGTTAGTTAGGAATTGGTAGTAGTCACTGAGGGCCAGTTTGTTGGTAAATAGTGGATAAGCTCATTCACTTTTTTCTCTATTGTCCTTTTGAATCTACAATTGTGAATGGATCCTCAGGAAAACTTGGGAGAAATTTGTCTAGTCAACTTGAAGGCCAGACATACTCCTCCCCATGCATTTTCAGGCAATATGTTTGCACTCTTTAGTTGCACAAGGCTCTCACACGAGGGTAGCATTTATTTTCTTCCTTGCACGAGGCATGTGGTACAGTGGAACTTTTCTAGTCTGTTTTGCATCATTTTATCAAACTATTTTCTCACAATTCTGTTGTGTGCATGTGATAAGATGTGAAATGGAACTTCTGTAGTGTGTTTTGCATCTTGTCAAACTATTTCCTCATCATTCAGTTGCATCCCTGTAATATGTGCTATGGGTTCACCCTCCAAACCTGTATGGCTCTTAAGTGGCATGTGCAATTGATTAATATTTCTAAAAAGGGTGCTAAAATGTTAAAGTTGGACAGTCTAAATGATTATCAGATGCTTTAATTAATGGGTCTATGCTACTCAAGTATCTGAGAAGTGGCATGGACCCGGCACTTTGGGGCAAAGTACCAGTGTTGACACGACCAGGACACCGTTATGGGATCCGTACTATACAGGCCGTCTGCAGGACGGACACTCCATGTCGCCGTTTGGAGAGGCATCCCGCAAATTTGTCACCAGAATGATGGAGAGTGATAAAGGTGTCCCCGTGTCTGCGTCCAAGTTTGGGTCCGTGTCCCCGTATCCTATAATTTCAGAAATAGGCGAGTCCAACATTCGGACAAGTGTCCGATCGGACACCAATACCGTGTCCATGTAACATTGTCTTTCTCTACCAACTTTTTTGTAAGTTTATTGCTTGCCACCATAAGTACAATTTTGGAAATTAATTTCTGATCACTCACTTCAGGTTCGAGCTTCTGCTGTCTTTGTGCCGGAGGCCAGTGATCTTCAGAGTGATGATGAGAAGTTTATGTTTTCCTATTCAATTCGCATGTGTCTTCTGCCCCCGGGATGCGTAATCCGTGGAATGACCTTTGGCTCCTGCCAACTATATTGGAGACATTGGATAATCCGTGCTCATGACAATGTTGAATCTGATGTCAATGGAGAAGCTGTGATAGGAAAGGTGTGTTCTTGTTTTCTGTTCTCCTCATTCTTTAATGGTTGAAATTTGACTGCGTCTATTTGTTGTATATGTTTCAGCTTCTATAGTACTAGGTCAATTGGCAGGAGCAATGGATTTTGCCTGTGCTACTATGGGCTTCATTCTTGTCAGTTAGAAGTCCTGAGTTTAAGCGTTACTGTAAAAGCCATGCAATAAATGAGGGGTATATGACTCCATCAAAAAACATGTACTCGTCCGTCCCAGAAAAATCGCTCATATTTCCTTTCTGGGCTGTCCCCAAAAAATTGCTCACTTTGCAAATATAGAAACTATTAAGTTCATTTTTTGGTTTTTACCCTTTGTCTACTTCTCCTTTATTCTCTTTCTCTCTCCTCTCTCCAAAACTCTCTCTCTCTCTCATGTCTTCTCTTCCCGTTTCTCTTTCTCCCTCATACTCATGCTCTCATCTGTCCCTTGTCCTCGTACTCCATCTCCATCTCCACTACCATATATCCATGTTCATACTCACAGAGTAGATAGCTAAGGATCTTCTCTGATGTTTTTCCCTCTGATCTGAGCAATTTTTTCGTTCTCCCTTTTGGCTAATCTTGGTTATCATCTGATATTAACTCTAAAAGATTTTTCATTTTAAGCACTTCAATTTGTCCTGCCAATTTTCGTTGTCAGAAGCCATTATTTTTAGTGGAAAACTGTGTTCAAAATTCTCAATTACCATGCTGAGTAATTAATCGTAATTGCTGGATTAATGGTTATTAGAATTATAGGTACCACTATCACTTCGTCGCTAGGAAGTGAGGGTGCCATGCGAGGTCCATAAATATGGTGATGACGGTTGGCCAATGATGATGATGATTGATTTGGGTTTATCTGTGGATTGCGTAAACCCATAAATTTGGCCAGATCTATACCATGGATGTAAGTGTAATCTGCTTGTTCTTGGAAATGGGGTTTTATGGGTTGGGAAATCAAATTCTGGATTCAACCAGAGAGACGGCAGTAAATGCTGATTCCCAATATCAAATTCAAATTAGCAAAGATAAGGAAAAGTAAAAGAATTTTGGTATTGAACTTCAGATTTCGGTATAACCATGATCTGGTTAAGAATCGATAGAGACGAAGAGGAGATAGAAGAGAGGCGGGAAGGACAAAACTTGGTGGGGCAGTGGGCCTATGATAGGTTGTAAAAGTGATGAGGGTAAAATTGGAAAAACAAGCAAATCTGACCATTTTCTTAATATTTGTGGAAGCTAGTGTGTGCAATACTTTTGGGACGGAGGGAGTATTTTTTTGGGCGGTAAGCCTTTACAACTCAGCAGAAGTAGGACTGAATACTTAAAAGGTTCTTTTATATAGGAACACTAAGCATCTATGGATTCTTTACTCCCTAGTACACGTGGAAGTGGAAATGCATTCGGTTAGGATAGCTGTAGAAAGGAATCTTGAACCGGGGGTTTAGTAACAAAAAGAATAGCATGCTAAACTCGTGCTTTTGTCTTCCTCACTCTACTTGATTCCAAATCTTCCAACCGTTGTGGGTGTCAGCTAGTCCAGCTGCTAAAGCTTCTTAATGTTGTACCAAGAGACCAGGTGGTTAAACATCCTAAACTCGTTCCTTCTGTCTTCTTCACTCACCTTCATTCCAAGTCTTCCAACCACTGTGGGGTGTCAGCTAAACACTACCACACTAGCTGCTAAAGCCTCTTGTTGTATCAAGAGATCTAAGAACAATCGGCATGTACACTTCGGATGTGCCGTTTCTTCAGGTAGGAGGGCTACCTCAGACGGACCAAGGAGAGAGTCTTTCGATCAATTTTGAGAAATCCACAATCAACTTTAATGTTGCCCAAGCAATCCCTGCATGGAGACAAGAGGTTAGCTTCACAATGCATCTGACCCTGTAATGAGGTTTGGAGATATCTTTTCTGCCCCTGCACGTATAACAGGGTTTCATGAGGGAATTGTTCACATAGCAACTCCAAAATGCAGGTCCTCTTGGGTTTAATGTGTGGATTAGTCTTATAGAGGACGTGCATGTATTACATCATTGTGAAATAAGATCGTTAACTATGGTTAGAGTATCACTGAAGGTGGCGCAGCATGAGAAAGCACCGTCCTTTTTTTAGTGCAACTAAAGGTGGGTCCAACAGGTAGTGAAACACATATAGACAAACCGGCACACTTGTAACTTGTAAGTTGCAAGTGAAATACAACTTATGATTATATTCAAATTATTGGTTATTTAGTCAAGATGAATCCAATGGAGGAAAAGAAAAAACTTGTAAATGAATCCCTAACAAAGCTCTGCAAAGCATAAGAATAAATTTGCGGTATATGGATCAGCAGCATACTGTCTCATGTGCAAGAATAGCGTATTATAGTGGTTAATCTAGGGAGCAGCACGGATGATATGAATCGAGGAGGAAATCAGGTAGCAATGCATGTATCACGTATTGTGACTAAATCTAAACTGAATATAAAGTACTTGGGATGAAGAGCATTGCCATTGGCTGACATGTCTAGTCTTTTGACATAACTGTGCATTCGTTGTATGAATATCAATGAACTTTTTATGTTTCTCTTTCGATACCCTTTAGTCCATTCACGTTGGTGGTTATTTGCAGTTTCCGCTTCTAAGCCCAGGCGACAAAGAATTCGTTTACGAGAGTTGCACACCTCTACGATCTTCTCCAGGCTCCGTTGAAGGTTCTTTCACATTTGTCCCTGGCAGGTATGTTAATAATCCCAGTGTTGAGCAAGTTATCCCAAAGAACAGCTTACATTTCTCTCGTCTTAAAGTTGCCAGAAAGATCAAAATGCTTTGATATCTATAAGTTTTTCTTTCTTACTATTTTGATGTTTATTCTCAACTGCAACCATAGGTCGTTTGCGGTAATATAGCATGTTCTTTTGTGTGCTTATGCATGGTGGGACTTGGTGCCCTGATTTTTCACCCTCAGGTAGCAGATATTTTCCAGTCATCTGAATCTCTCATATTTTGCATAACGAGTTCTTGTTTAGCGACATCAAGCACATGACACAGAAGTCTAGTTTCTCAGCTGTCATGGCAGATTTCAAGTCATTCACATATTCAGCAACAGTATAAGTGCTTTTGCATATGATGTTCTCATTTTAATGTAACTGGGGGTATTGATTCTTTGACATAATGTATTAGAATCCATATAATGCCTTCACGAATTTGTTGATCTCTCTCAAATATTTTTTTTTGTGGGTACTATATAAATTACACAACTAAGCATGTCACTTTTGTCACTACTGTAGAAATGACACACACTATTTATGTAGACAGACTTTAGGGTCCATTGAGCAGGACTTCCAAATTCTTTTATGTATCTATAATCTAAGAGCTGAGTTATTTAATCAGTATCTATGGTTTATTTCTGTAGTCATTTGGCATGGTTCTTTGTTAGTGTATATTTACTTGCCAAACTAAGAAAAGGTATCTGGCTTTATCCAATTGCAAAGTAAAGTTCATTATCATCGGTAAGTAGTAGGATAAAATAGACTCATATTTAGTTATTGAGTAGATAGTATTTGTCAATGAACACAATGTGGTGAAATTTCCTCAAGGGGTTCCTTGATCTGTCTACTCGCATTTGATATTTCCTAGAAAAGAATGTGGATGACACCTGATCCACATCTTGATCATTTTGTGAACTGGAAAACTTATAAATTGAGATTCGAGACAAATTGAATTTGGCTGATCCAAAGTGAAGCTGCCCTTGCCTACATATAGTAACCAAGTCCATTCCAAGTGTAGCTAAATTACAGGATTCGGGCTTCCTAGTTGATGAAGATGATGTGCTTTCAGCATCTGTGATTAGTTTCCCTTCCAAAGCCGTATTTTTAATGTTAAAACGCTAGACCCATGTTCTTTGAACTTTCTGGGTTGAAATCTGTCTGGTTGAATAGTATCAGATACAGTATGGGTATTTTTCTTAATAAGGTGTTTGCTGTCGTGTTTGTTTCCAGCTTGGCAGATCCAAAGGGTGGTGCCTTTCGGGTTGAAGTGGCTAGGTTTCCTCTCCAGTTTCCAGACTACATTTTCTGAGGAAATTGCTCTCAGGAATTCTATAGTATGTTAGAAGAATGCCATGGTGGTTCATTGTACTTGTACTTTCGGTCAAATTTGTGCTGGCACTATGGTTGAGAACTTTAACATCTTCCTGAATGTCTTCTGTAAGTATGTAATAATGTCTTCCCTTTCTGTGTTGTGGCATGTTCCTCTTTTGAAATCCTACTTCCTGTAAACTGACTCTTGTCTTATAGAGTGCTTTGCCGGCTCGTCTTCTAATTTCACTCTCCTTTTTTTTTTGAGAGAATGGAGAAATATATACCAACGAAAACATGTACAATAATTACAGCCAGTACAAAGAGAGTCAAACATGAAAAGATGAAAAAGAAAATAAAAAAAGGTACAACAGGCCAACAGACTACCAAAACACCACAATGGCACAGCAGCGACATGGGCATGTTAGGGAGGCCGAGCAAACCATTCCTGCTTCAGTCCTTGACCTGAGGTAACTACAAAAAATGCCAAAGTCGAGGAAAGCCGCAAAATCTGATCCGTGCCACGAGTGATATGCATGGAGTGTACCGCACTACAGTGCCGACCTATAAAACACAAAAGTCGCTCCAGGGACAGAGACTCTGGCCTATGCATATGTACAAGTAAGTCAGAGTGAGGAAGCAGAAAAATCATGTGATGGCTAAGATAATGTGAGTACGCAGTAATAGCAAGCACGATAGTATCAAGGGATGCAACAATAGCATTCTCGGAGGGCATAACATCAAAGTAGGGCAGAAAAATCATGTGATGGCTAAGATAATGTGAGTACGCAGTAATAGCAAGCACGATAGTATCAAGGGATGCAACAATAGCATTCACGGAGAGCATAACATCAGAGTAGCCCTTGATAGGAGTCCAATCAGGGTTAAGAAGAACCATGCCAATCTCGAATCGCAATTCAGCAGAGGCCACATTATTTAAGCGAATACCGAGGTCGCCAGAAGGCACCACAAAGATGGCGCAGAACATCAGGCAAGGCGGGTAAGAACTACAGCGACAGGTTGGAAACAACAAAAGAATCAAAGGGTAATAAAAATGTTCAAACTGCACTGGAGGTGGCTGATGGCGCGAAGGTAGTTTAGTGGCAATCTTCAACAAGCAGGCTTGGAATCAGGGTGTGGCTCTAATATTGGACATAAGTTGTCTACTATGCCCGATAATGCTTGCCGCATTAAAAGTTTCTTGCCGGAAGACAACGGCATTCCGGGTACACCAGATTAGCAAGAGTAGAACAACGATACCTGCACAGTGCTCAAGCATAGCACCGTCCCTGAAGATCGGTTGAGATAAACAATGTGCAAGCCAAGAACAGGCCAAGGTTGCCAACCATCTAGGCCGAAGTGACCAGGATCGAGGTGCCGAACCCAAATGCTATGAGCGGAGCTAAATTCAAGGAAAAGATAATCTTGAGTTTCAAGACAAGATCGACAGAGCATGCATAAACTGGACACTGGACATTGTTTGGTCAATAGGGATGCAGACACCGAGAGGTGTTGATAAAGAAATTGCCAAACAAACATGCGTAGCTTTTCTGGAATAGGAAACTTCCAGAGCCTGTGCCAGACTCGAGGAGGGATGTTGCTGGTTGATGGGGAGGAAGTAGAGAGCTACGCAAAATATTTGTATGCAAGGGCCGTTGAAAAACAGCCTGCACCGGCATAAGGCCAGAAGCAAGCATCATCAGTACTAGATGGCGAGATCCGAAGATGAAGAATGAGTGAGACCAACTCCGGAGGGAACGTCGCCATCAGCCGGGTGAGGTTCCAGCGAGTAGAATCTGGGAGGAATAAATCCGAAATACTCCAGTGCTCATTGTGTTATGTACGGAAAAATTGAAGTTGAGTGGGTGTCCGCTGAGGCAATCACCAGTCCATTTAGACAAAAATCGAGCGGCCATTTCTAATCTGCCACTGTAACCCATGCTTGAGAGCATGTTGCCCAACCAGGAGACTTCGCCATATCCAAGAACCTCGATGAGGTTGCCGAGCGTGGGGGAAGGTTGACTGAACGAAGTACTTACCTTTCAGAACTTGGGCTAGAAGGCTATTGGGGTTTTCCAGAACCTTCAATGCTTGTTTAACAAGTAGGGTCTAGTTAAAAGCTTGAAAGTTACGGAAGCCCAAGCCACCCGACTCCTTTGGCAAACAAAGAGTAGGCCAGGCGATCCAGTGAATCGATTTACTCGAAGTGTCGCCAGACCACCAAAACCGAGCAAAGATTTGATACAACTGCTTACACACTGAGACAGGGAACTTGTATACTGACATATAATGCACAAGAAGGGAGGAGAGGACGTAATGGATAAGGGTAGCACGCCTTGCTTTGCTAAGCAGCAAACCTAACCAATGCGACACTGGTCCTGGACTTTATGGACCAGGCTGTGGAAGATCTCAGTCTTTCTGACACCGACGTCCAACTGAATCCCGAGGTACTTCCCAAACTCCTGATTAACAAGGAAGTGGAATTCATGTTGAATCTAGCCCCGAATCAACGGGGAAGCATTAGGGCTGATTAAAAGGATAGACTTGTCCCAATTGATTTGTTGGCCAGACATCAAACAATAGTCGCTTAAGGCCTGCTTAACCGCATCGATATTCAAAAGCATCTTCTTGTGTAAACGCAAGAACAAGTAAATGTCATCCGCGTACATAAGATGCGTCACTGCAGGGGAATGTCGCCCCGCCTTAATGCCATGAATATGGCCTTGGGCAGCCACTTTGACTAAGGCCATGGACAAGACTTCAGCGCACATGATTAAGAGAAAAGGCGACAAGGGGTCGCCTTGGCGAATTCCCCGGGTTGGCTTGAAAGTCGGCGTGGGAGCACCATTAATAAGAACCGAGTAGGAGACGAAGCTCACACATTGAATAATCAGATGGACCCAAGATGGGGAGAGAACCCGAACTTGAGGAGAACCTCTTGGAGGAAGACCCAGCTAACCCTGTAAAATGCTTTACTCAAATCAAGCTTAAGTGCAAGCAGAATCACGTTGCCTTTTTTTGTTGACATACACATTCAGTAAGCTCTTGAGCGAGCAAGATATTGTCGGCCAGGCAACGTCCAGAGACAAAAGCAGTCTGGTACGGAGCTAGTAATTCAGGCATGATAGGCGCCATCCGAGTGACGAGCACTTTAGAGATAATTTTATAAATGAAGTTGCACAGGCTAATCGGATGGAAGTCCCCGACTGATTCTGGCGACCTCAGTTTCGGAATGAGAGAAATGAAAGTGTGGTTCGCTTTAGTAAGCATATGCCCTGAATGTAGAAAAGACAGGACTGCACGAGTAACTAGCGGGCCGACAAGGGGCCAACACCGCTGATAGACCAATGCTGGAATGCCATCCGGACCTGGAGCTTTCAAGTCACCGAGTTGAAAGATGACTTTCTGGATTTTGGCAGGGGTAAACAGTTGTGAAAGGCGAGAGGAATGAGAGGCCGAAAGGGATGTGAAGACGAAAGCAGATAGGAAGACAATGATACGAGGCCGGGGCTGGCTAGCTGGTTCTGAAGGAGCAAACAAACAAGAGAAATAAGAGACTATGAGATGTCAGATCGTTTCCTCATCTGATGCAAAACAACCTCGGTCATCCTTAAGTGAGATGATCTGATTTGTGCAGCGACGAATGGCAGTAGAGGTGTGGAAGAGCTTGGTGTTGCGGTTGCCTTGATCTAGCCAAGTAATCTTGGACCGCTGGGCTCAAAAGAGTTCTTCGCATTTCAGTAAAAAATCTAACTTATCATGAAGGAAGTGGTCCAATGAGCTTCCACCCTCTAGATTTAGGGGCTGCTGAGAGAATAGCAAGCGGTGCCGAACATTAGCAATTTGATCGGAAAGATTACTGAAGCAGGTGTGGCTCCACTGCCGGAGTGCGGGTAACAGTCGCCTAAATTTGCCCATAAGCTGGAAAAGGGGAGAGCCAGCCAAAGGCAACTCCTAAACCTCCTTAATGACCAAAAAGACCAGCGGGGAAGAAAACCACATCGCCTCAAAATGATGGGGTAACCGGAACTTACAAGTAAGAGAGTTAGTATTACACAGAATATGCGCATGATCTAATCTTTGGATGGCCAAATTGCGAGCAATGGCGGTAGGGAAGAGAACTATCCAAGAAGGGGAGCCCATTACTAGATCCAGCTTTTCATATAAAAAACCATGCTCCGGAGAGCCACGGACCCAAGTAAAGAGCGGGCCGTCCCAACGACTGTCAGAAAGGCCGAAACTCGCCAAAAAATCCTGGAGGAACTGAGAACCAGGAATGGTGAAGGAGTTCGGACCCGTTTTTTCGCTAGGCCAAAGAACCTGGTTAAAATCACCGCAGATACATAAACGGACACCGAAGGGGGGCCAAAATAGAGGCGATATAGGTCCAGACATCAGGACAGTGCCGAACACACGGGTGCCCATAAAGAAACCCGTAAAAGACCAATTGGTCTGGCAGACCCGTCCAGGAAACTAGAATAAAATTAGTATGCACACTTTGTACAGAAAAGGGGCAGGAAGCGAGCCAGCCCAACCAAAGGCTGCCACTGCGGCCAACCGGGTCAACCCCAACAGACTCAGAGAAGCCAAAGCGACAAAACAACCTACTAACTTTACAAACTAACATCTTTAGTTTCCATGACAAAGAGTGCATCCGGATGGTGCTGACGGATCAACCCAAAAATTGCTCGAACTGTGGTCGGTTGACCCAAGCCACCACAGTTTCAGCAGAGTAACTTCATGGAAACCCGCGAGATTGATATGGCTCAGTCCCGAAAACATCAGCATACAACCGAGAGGCGCGCCAAAAACACACACATGACCGAGCACCAGACCGCGAGCACCCCAAACATAAGGCATAATCTAAAGCAGGTATTCTATGGATCCCATATATATCAAGCAAATGAGGGCATAATGAAGCTAAATCAGTAGGCTGAGAGAGGAGCAGACCTGAAGCAAAATTCTGCTGGCTGCGAGAGCGTTTGGCCCGAGGACTAGGCTCACAGAGATCCACCGGTCCAGCTCGCGGCCTCTTGTGCGACGCCTGAGAATTCTGGAAGATTCCAATGAGGAGGAGGGGACTATGATAGGCGCAGGGCTCAACGGCACCAAACGTCGATCGAGGTTGGCAAGAGTGAAGGCCTGACTAGAACCGTCCCGATCACACAACCGCTTGTCGCTTGTTTCCTGAACAAAATTGATCTCGAACGGAGGCTGTTTACATGCGCCAGTGGAGCGCCCCTGAGCTTTGCCGCGTGCCGGAGCCTGAACACAGGTTCTAGTATTCTTACGGCCAGGTGCAGAGGAAACATGGCGTTTGCGTTTAGGAGAGGAATCAGCCGAAGAAGCAGAGGATGAACTGGAAGAGAGCCACAGCGTATCCACATGAGTCAGCTCCCAGTCTAACGACAGAACGAGCTGAGATAAATCCTCACTACCGGGCGAATAAGCGACAGTGCCAACTGACTCACAGTCATCAGTGGACCCCGAGTCCGACGAGTATGCCGGAGCTCGCATGACAGAGGAAGGGGACTTGGATGAGGAGTCTGATTGCGAAGGCAAAGGAGGCGGTGGACGTGACGGGCCAACTTCAGCATCGTGTGTCCCAGGGAAAAGAGGCAGCAATGAGCCATATTGATTGAAGATGAAGTCTGGATATTGGATGGGCAGATGAGGCCCCTGCTAGCTTTGGGCCAAAGTTGAGGGGGCTGGGCTAGCAATCCGAGTAAACACAGCTTGACAAGTTTTTTTTTGCTTTGATCCATAACGGGTCCAAGGTGGAGGCCCAATAGCCCATATAAGCCTATAGTTTTGGATATCAGGACTCCACAACCACTGATCCTTGCAAGTGCCCGAACTGGTCAACGATTCGTTGGAGCAAAGCCGCCAAAAATTGGCGCGAATCAAAGATTCAACCAATTAAGGAGTTACGCCAAAGGAGATTCTGACACTCCACAACCGCCGGACTATACGCCCCTAGCGTGCAAGGCTATCAGGCGCATCCATGGACCACGACTCGAGATGATCCGAAGCCATGGACCGAGGAGCAGAAAAACGAATGCCCAACAACTGACAACCTTCACGGCGTAAAGGGGAACAACGGAAGAAGCAAGCAAAACTAGTAACATGAACTCAGCAGATGACAATTACAGGAGTGGGGGAGGCCAGGACAACGGCGAAAACAGACAGGCATCGCCATCAGCGCAGATCTATGTAGAGAACCAGAGCTCAAAACGAAACTCTTTAATTTCACTCTTTTTATAAGACAGATGCTGGCTTAATTTCAGTTGGCTTGGTAACCTTTTGTGGTCAATTTAAGAACTTCATCAATAATAAAACACAGTATAGATACACGCTCCACATGTGCTAGAGCTGTAACTTGGGTAGGCCGGAGAGGCTCAAGATTCGGACTCTGCCCAGACTTATGCCCACGTTCAACCCGGTTCATCTATAGGCCAGATGATATTTCTCGGGGTCTAGCCCATGAAAATTTTGGTGGTGTACGAGCTTGACACGAGTTGTAAATTAATTTTTATGTACTTGAATTTTAAGCGTATCAATAGTTGTCTAAGTTTATTGACTCGTGATTATGAAGAAAAGTGTAGTAAACTCACAATCTGCTGTTGACGCACCATCGCCGCACACAAAGAACCCACCGCTACCATGGCCTAAACACCACCAGCACAGGCCACCCACCGTCATTGGTCCACCTAGACAAACACGCACCCACAGACTCTCTCCCTCTTCCCTCGTCCCCAATCCTCCTCCTCCTGCCCATTAACCTCCCAGAAACACGGTACCATTGTCGATCCATCTGCCTTGAAGCCCACCATAGCACAAGATCTAATTCAAGGAGGGATGACAGTTTGATATGCACCCGGTGGATATCTGACCCATCCCAGCCTATAAGAGTGGTTTTTTTTGGTATTAACTGGGTTATGAGGTGGGTATGAGTAATTAATTATTGAACCGACACTAGGTACGGATCGGTTTTGGTATTTGACCTGCACCCGTCCTGCATAAAATAACTAAACCCTAAATCTGATCTAAGGGTTAAATCGTAGCCGTCCATCTTGCTCATATAAATATATAACCACAAACCCTAGCCACAACCTCTCTCTTTTCCTCTCCAGTCTTCTCCTCCACCACACACGCTCACCTATCGGCATCTCTTCTGTGCGATGTCGTTACCTCCAACAAAGACCACCTCCCCATTTCCAGCCATTCACCTTACACCGTCCGGCATCCACCGTCCACCAATTCCAACGGCAGGTTTTCTGTTGGGGACGGCAATAGACTACTAACGATCTAAAGAAGGGCTTGATTTGTATGTAGGTTGGTTGCGTGGTAACTTAGATCTAGTGGCTGGCAATGGTAGCGATAGACAATTGCTCGTAAGTCAGTGGTTGCTCGTTCTCTAAGCTGGTGGTTGCTCGTCGTTATTTCGATTGAGCCACAGACTGGTGGTGAATTCCGCTATGTTGGTGGCCGGTGGTGGCTTCCGGCTCGGCGGTCGTGGTGGTGCTTTGTAATATTATCTATATCGTTATTAAAAAAACACACACACACAAAATTACAATCGGGGCGGATCAGGTTGGGTTCAGATTTTTTAAGAGTTTGTTGGATCGGGGATGGTATTCCCATCCTTCGACCCGATGGTGGGGCGGGCCAGAGTCGTGTATGTAGGCTACCGGGGCAGATATGGATTTCCCAAAATCCGCATCTGACCCGCCCCATTGTCATTCCAAAATTCAAGTGACTTAATGCTTGATTTTCACTTGTCTTAGGGTTGCAAAAGCTCGACAAGGTATTCGTGTGTGCGTTTTAGTATATTTACAGCGAAAAGAGCAAACCGGAGATGAGATGCACAAAAACGAGGTAGAGAGAATAAGAGACACAAAAGTCTGAGAAAAATGGCTTTCACTAGTGTACCTATGTTGGTGTGATGTGGAAATCTATGGACATAAAAGTATTCTATTAGGTTTAAGAGGGTGCAGATTACATTGAACTTATGTGATGGACGATGAGATGATTTAAAAGATGAAACACCAATAGAGAGACACATCCTTGTATACATACAATTTATATTCATAGATAGCATTATGCATAGATAATGCGGAGTACTATATAGAAGTTGGACTCGTAGATAATACCTTATAACTTTTGTCTATGCCTATTACAGTCTCTAAAAAAGTGAGTCCACCCATATTTATACGGTCTGACACGGGTTGTCCAGCCCAAGTTACACCGCTAACAAGTGCCCTGTCAGCTTGTATAAATTAAGGCACCAACACAAAAATATAAACAAAGAAATAGCCTACACAGAAACTACTTGGTCGCCCAATAGGTTGGTAGTCCTAACCTAGACAAGTTAAAGATATAAACTAGAGATTAGGCATCGTGAGCTAACTATTAAGACTTTTGACTACGCTTACTTTAAAAAATCAAGGAGCCATTTGTTGAGGCGTCTTTTAGAGCTATGGTAAGAAGTTTAAGCTTCCATCACTAGAAGGAGTGCGCTAAAAGTTTCAAGTAAAAGAAATTCCATGCCATGCTCCCTTAACTATACTGGACCACCATCAACTGATTTTGTAAACATCGATTTCTTTTTTATGTTGGGTCATTTTGAACGAGACCATGATCACAAGTACATTTTAATGCGTAGTTCATAAATGCTAGCAAAGCGGAGGCTCTTAGATTCCCTTATGTTCTACCCGTCCAGGAAATAATTGCACGCCTACCTTTACAGGTCTTGGTATGGAAAATAAAAATCACTTCTACCTGAGCCCATTTTATTACTTCTAGATTGGCGTATATACAAGTAATTTCATGTATGTGTAGCTATATATAATCATTTTTGGGTAGTCCAGGGACTTGATGTTTATTTATTCGTTCTCTCAAGCATTTTCTTCTCTATCATAACATTTAACTATGGATATGTTTCGACCATAATTAGTAGCTATGGCACAAGGGTTGCATTTGCAAAATTAGAGAAAAGTGAATGTGATCAAGTAGTTGAAGGTTAACAATTGTAGACGGTGGTTGTTCATTTTTAGTTTTTTTTGTGTACTATATTTTAATTTCAAAGCTGCCAAGAGATGCGTCATGCAGGGGCGGACCTATGTTATGGCAAGAGGGGGCTGAAGCACCCCTCACTTCTGAAAAAAAAAGTTTTGGTTTTCAGGAATCGCACCACCCCGTTCCCGAGACGTCATTCCCCCATCCCCGATACCCTATTCCCTGAGACCATAACTCGGTGCTCTCTTTCTCTCTCTTTCACCGGTGGACAGTGGACGTAACGACCGGCGATTAGATCTGGCATATTGCCGGCGACGCCACACGACTGAACGGTTAAAACCCACCTTCTAGATCTCCGACCGGCGACCAGATCTTGAAGAAACGACACTCCGCCAGTGACCAGATCTCCGAGTCTTTGTTCGACGTCCGACCACGTGACTAGTCACCAGATCTGCTTGACGGAGTGCCACTGCTTGACGTCGTCCGACCACGCAACCAAATCTGCTTGACAGAGTGCCTCACCCAGTCACCCTGCCGCCTGCTGCGACCTGCTGCACAGAAGATTGCTAAGATTTGCTACTGGGAATTTGTCTGTTGTATGTTGCTTCATCCCAATTCATGGTGGAGCTGCATCCAGCCGTGGTGAATTTGTCTGTTGAGTGTTGTCTACTTGAGACTTGAGTGCTTGACGGAGTGGCCCACTGTTTTGGTAAATTATCGTTAATTTATTGTTATTATTTATTTTATATTTGTATGTCGATGCTTATGCTACAGACTTGGGTTATTTTGCATGTATATAGATATCAATACAAATGTATTTGTACATTAAAAGTATCATAAACTTAGAGTTTAATTCTAAAATTTTGAGTATCGAAACATTGGTATAATTTAATTTCAGTGATTATATAGAGATTTAGTAAAGTTCTTAAATTGCGTTTAATTCAGTGATTATATAGAGATTTAAAAAAATCTCTATATAATATTATTTTACTATAATTTTTTTTTTGGGTGCATTCGATAGAATTTTTGCACCTCCTGAAAAAAGTTTCTGGTTCCGCCCCTGGCATCATGCACCACTTGTTATACCGTAAATTATTTTTCTTGGTCCAAGTAAAACTACATCATTGACATGTGACAACATTGACATGTGACAAAGCCGTTCGTAAACAATTTTATAGATGTGTCACACAGAGGACCGACAATTATTTTGGAAGTGTATTAGCTATCTCCTGCAGGATACGAGTGCACCGCTTTTAAGATTTTAGTAACCAAAATTTATAATCAATTCAAGTTTGTTCCCTATTTTGTGTTGTAAAAATCGGTAAAAGATACAAATTATTATACGATAAAGTGTGATTATAATGTTTGAGTATTTCTGCGGCCACTTGCACCACCTCATCCCTTTTTTTTTTATTTTGTTGATAGAAGTTGAGAACAACATAGAATAAAATCAATGTTTGTAGCGGTTACAAGAAATGTGAACATCATGATAGGCCATGGATTTGCATCAATAATATGAAAATCAAAGAAGTTCCATATTAGTAACATACAATCCAGAATAAGCAAAAGATAATTAGGTAGTAAGGCATAGATCCCGATGCAACAAAATGTCATGTAACCAGTCTTGATAGACAACAATCCGTGCATGACAAGCAAAAATGGCTAGAGATCTGGCTTCATGGAGTAGTGACATACGGTGGTCCTTGATGGCACAAAGAAAACCGTGTATGGCACTCGACTTGCCGCTTACAAGAAGAGTCCGCCAACCAATCCCAACAATTTATAGTAAACAGTGCATCAACATTGCATAAAATAGTGCACAAGTAGTAAATTTCAACACAAGGGCAAAACGGTCCCAAATATTCTAATTACTTCAATAGCATCATTACAACTTACAAAAGGCTTTGTTTGCATCCACAGTGTACAATCTAGCTAGACAGGCAAGCTAAAACAAAGCAAGAGACTCTCGGGTAAGGGTGTCTGGCGCAAGGCTACATGACCTCCCTTATAGTACCATAAGGAGGAAAATACAAAGTGACAGTAGTAGACGTTACTAAATGCGATGAGTCATAGTGCCTCTTTTTTGGAGAAATACAACTCAGAATGACTTAAAATTTTACATGAAAACTTAAATATATACAAGGGTGATCTCCACCAAAATTGAGCAAAAACGCAGGCTTTAATCTTCAAATATTCACTGTTGGCTTATGGGGTGCACGGGCACTGCAGTCGGGTGCACGGGCGTTGTGCTTGAAGGGCGCATGGGCGCTGTGCTTGTCATGGTGGGTGCCAAGGGGCAGCCCATGACATTCTCCCCCACTAGAGCTGTTGACGCCCTCGTCAACTTCTGCATTTGGCTTCAATTTTTTCGTTGTAAGCTGCTAAGTTTGCTGCTCTTTCCCAAGTGTTCTCTTCGTCCGTATAACCCTGCCACTTGACCAGGTACTCCTGATGGTGCTTGCGGGATGCTGTAATCACTCTATCATTCAAAATAGATTCGGCAACTCACTTTCCTGCTGCTTTGGGTTTAAGTCCTGGTCTCCTGATTTGGCCTCTTGAGGGGTCTGTTGTGTCTTCATAAAATGGCTTCAACATGCTGACGTGAAAGACAGGATGGAGCCAACGGCTCACCAATGGGTCAGATCAACTTTGTAAGCCATCTTGCCAATCTTCTTCACTATAGTCAAGGGTCACTTATATTTCTGCAGAAGACGAGAGTCTCTTTCCATTAGAAATTTACGATCTTGTGGCAGTAGCTTAACCATAACTTTGTCGCCCACGTTAAACTCTTGAGATCTCATATTCTTGTCAGCGTGTTTCTTCATTCTTCTGGCTGATTTTTCAAGGTAGGAGTGGGCTAGATCTATATTCTGCCTCCATTCTTCACTGAAGCTTATGGCCCTTGGAGACTTTCCTGTGTTGGGGACGTTTACTGTGTGGGGTAGTAAAGGTTGTTGTCAATTCACAATCTCAAAAGCACTTTTTTCGGTCGAAGAGCTTTTGCGCGAGTTGAAGCATAGTTAGGCAACATCCAGTAGCTTTACCCAATTTTCTATGTTGCACTGACAAAATGGCGGAGGTACTCTTCTAGCATGGAATTGAACCGCTCCTTCTAACCGTTTGATTCTGGGTGATAGCTGGAACTCATCAAAAGTTAGGATCCAAATAACTTAAAGAGTCCAGTCCAAAAGTTTCGAGTGAAGCGGGAGTCCTGATCGCCGATAATGTCTTGAGGCATGCCCCAATACTTCACCACATACTTAAAGAAAAGTTGCGCTGTGTTTTCGGCCGAGCAATACTTCAGTGTTGCGATAAAGCTTGCATACTTGCTAAACCGATCAACGACAACAAGAATTGTGCCTAAGTTTTCAACCTTCAGCAAACCAGTGATGAAATCCAGTGACACACTCTCCCACGGTCTCTTGGGGACCGGAAGCAGTTGTAGTAACCCTGCTTTCTTCTTACGTTCCACCTTGTCTTGCTGACAAGTGAGGCATGTCTTCACATATTCCTGCACTTCATCCCCCATTTGGGGCCAGTAGTAACCCTGTTGGAGGAGAACTAGCGTCATTTCCCCTTCGGCATGGCTTGCCCAAAGGGTGTCATGACATTCTCGAATCAATCTTCGTCTCAGATCATTAACTCTGGGGACGTATAGCCGTCTTCCTTTGGTCATCAGCAAACCATCTTCTTGCCAAAACAGTCGAGTTTTACCGCTCTTGACCAGTTTCAGTAGTTGTTGGGCTACCGGGTCCCTGGTGAGGGCCTTTCTGATCTTTCTTTCGATGTTGATGGCAACTCGGATGTCTGCTCTAACAATAGCATTCATGGCCATCAACGCCACCTGATCTAGTTTGGCTCTCCTGCTGAGGGCGTCCGCTACACTGTTGGTTGAGCCTGCCCTGTACTCGAGCATAAAGTTAAACTCTGCCAAAAGTTCCTGCCATCTAGCCTGTTTTGAGGTGAGCTTAGATTGACTTAAAAAATGGCTCACTGCAGTGTTGTCTATCCGCACTACGAAGCTAGAACCAAGTAGGTAGTGCCTCTAAACTCTAAGACAATGGACTACCGCGAGCAACTCTTTTTCATTAATTGTGTAGCGACGTTCTGCCTCGTTGAGCTTCCTACTCTCATATGCCACCGGGTGGCATTCTTGCATTAGAACCCCTCCGAGTGCAAAGTCAGAAGCATCTGTATGAACTTCAAAGGACTTCAACACATCGGGGATATCAAGTACTGGATTTTTAGACATAGCCCGCTTCATGGCTGAGAATGCCGATTGACATTCCTTGGACCATTCCCAAACTTTGCTCTTCTTCAGTAGTTCGGTTAGGGGATGGGCCATTCTTGAATAATCTCGAACAAATTTCCTGTAATAGTTGGTCAATCCTAGGAAGGATCTCAGTTTTGAAACATTAGTTGGCTGCTGCCACTCTTGTATCACTTGAAATTTAGCTGAGTCCATCCTTATCTGACCCTGTTCTATCATATGTCTCAAGAATTTAATCTTGGTCTAGGCAAAAGTGCATTTCGACAGCTTCACATATAGCTCGTGCTCCCTCAGTCGGGTAAGCACCTTCCTCAAGTGCTTCAGATGCTCGTCCATGCTGGAACTGTAGATCACAATATCATCAAGATACACTACTACAAAATCGTCAATGTAGTCCTGCAAAACTTGATTCATCAAAGTGCAAAACGTGGCCGAGACGTTGGTCAAGCCGAATGGCATGACCAGGAACTCATACGCACCGTATATGGTGACCCAAGTTGTCTTCGCCTCATCACCTTTGGCTATTCGGACCTGCCAATACCCAAACTTCAAGTCCAACTTGGTAAATACTCTGGCCCTACTAAGCTGATCAAAGAAATTGGCAACTAAAGGGATATGATACTTGTTCTGAATAGTCACCTTGTTTAACGCCCTGTAGTCCACACACATCCGCAAGGAACCATCTTGTTTCTTCTGGAAGAGGACTGGTGCACCGTAAGGCGACTTCGCTGGAGTGATTAACTCGCATCTAACAACTCCGTCAATTGTTTTCTAAGTTCAGCTAGTTCTGGTTATGACATCCGATATGGAGCTCGAGCGGGTGGCTTCATGCCCGGCACGAGCTCAATCTCATGGTCAATTGCCCTTGTGGGTGGCTATTTCTTCGGCAACTCATCAGGCATCACGTCTTCGAAGTCGTTTAATATCATTTTAACTTGTCCGGGTAATGGTCTTGATAATTCTTTGATTTCATCCCACCGTAACATGGCAAGATAAGTTGTCTCGTCCCGTTTCAATCCTTTTTTTAACTGAAAGGCTGAGATAGAACGCTCTCCAGCCCTAGGAGATATGGTCGGGATGACACAAGGTTTGTTCCCAGGCATGGCCAGAGAGTTGGTGCACGGCATCACTGTAGTCTTCGTGTCGTGCAAGAACTCCAACCCAATGATCATCTTAAAGTCATCCATGGTGACCACTGTGAAGTTGGTCCTTCCTTCGTATAGGCCAACCTTTATCAATATGGATCTAGCTATCCCAGCTATTGGCTGAGCGGCGGAGTTGATAGCCTTTACCCGTTCGCATCCTTTTTCCAGAGTTAAACCCAATCTTTCCACTTCGGTGCTAGATATGTAGTTGTGGGTAGCTCTTGTGTCCACCATGGCCCTGATGACCTTTCCGTTAACTTTGATGTCCACATACATCAAGCCTTTCCCTGGTACATTGCCCTTTCTCTTCGGCGGCATGTCTTTAGGCTTTCCCCCCCTCAAGTTCTCTTTGGGGTTCCCAACTTGCGTTGTCACAGCATTACATCACTGAGGAAAGGCCCAAACAACGTCTTCCTCTTCATAGTCTTGTGTGTTTAGTCGTTCATCTGTTGGTGGTTGCCCTGATTGAGAGCCAGATTGTTCCCCACGTTGCACCTGCCTAATATTGTCAAAGAAGGCATTCATCATCTGTCTTTGCGGACAGTTAGCGATCACGTGCTGCCCTTGGCACAAGAAGTAACCCTTAAAAAAAGGTTTCTTCACTTCTCCGCTGGTGCTAGCGTCAGACTTGGCTTTGAACCCTACTCCACTCTTCTGTTGGGTGGAAGAATTTGACGCCCAGCTACTCTTGTCGCCCCAACTTTGGTTTGGTGCTTGACCTCCTGGCTTCTTGCCACCATTCGTCCTGCTTGGATTCACTATTTGAGGGGGTCTCTGTGGCTCGGCGTTGTAATCTGAGCTCTCGGCGGCAATGATGGCTTCATTAAGGTTATTCACCCGACGTATATTAAGCTCGGTACGAGACCATGGTTTTAACCCTTCCATGAAGAAGAAGAGTCTGTCGACTGCGGATATGTCGCTGATGTCCAACATCAAGGCTGAAAATGCCTGGCAATACTCCCTGACCGATCCCATGTGCTTGCATTCTAACAATGTTTTCCTCGCGTTGAATGCGGTGTTCTCTGGGAAAAACTGACTCTTTAACTCGCGTTTGAGTATCTCCCACGTGTTTATTACGCAAGACCCATCTTCAATCTCTGCGTACTTCTTCCGCCACCATAACTTGGCATCTCCAACCAAGTACATGGCAGCCATCGACACCTTCGTCACTTCCGAGTCTACTTTGATGGCTCGAAAGTATTGTTCCACATCAAAAAGGAAGTTTTCTAATTCCTTGGCATCACGGGCTCCCCCGTAACTCTTGGGCTCTGGCACTCGGGGCCTCGATGAGTGCTCCATACCCCATGCGGGTGTGTTAACCACTGCACGACTAAGAAGCTCCACTCGATCCTGAAGCTATTGAAATTTAAAGTCCTAGTGTATACCTTCAGCATGCCGTGCATTATGCTCCACTCGATCCTGAAGCTCTTGAAACTTGGACTCCCACTCAATGCTCTCATCATATCGTGCATTATCAGTAGCTTCGAGATTTACCTCCAACGCGTCAAGGCGAAGGGAAAATTGCTTCAGGATGCCTGGAGCATCATGGTCACTCTTGACCATGTCATGTATCTGTGCTTCCAAAGCATTGATTCTCTCTTTTGTGTTGGCCATAGTTTTTCTCAACAAACTATCCCACAATATTTTCTTGGCTGAAGCCACGCTCCCTTGGGCAACTGCGGCTCTGATACCACATGGCACACAGTGGTCCTTGATGGCATAAATGAAATCTTGTGTGGCACTTGACTTGCCGCTTACAAGAAGAGTCTGCCAACCAATCCCAACAATTTATAGTAAAGTCAACCAATCCCAACAATTTATAGTAAACAGTGCATCAACATTGCATAAAACAGTGCACAAGGAGTAAATTTCAACAATATTCTCATTACTTCAATAGCATCATTACAACTTACAAAAGACTTTGTTTGCATCCACAGTGTGCAATCTAGCTAGACAGGCAAGCTAAAACAAAGCAAAGGACTCTCGAGTAAGGGTGTCTGGCGCAAGGCTACATGACCTCCCTTATAGTACTATAAGGAGGAAAATACAAAGTGACAGTAGTAGACGTTACTATGTATGAGAAGTCATAGTGCACCTTTTTAGAGAAATAAAACTCAGAATGACTTGAAATTTTACAGTGAAACTTAAATATATACAAGGGTGATCTCCACCAAAATTGAGCAAAAATGCATGCTTGGATCTTCAAATATTCACGGTTGGCTTATGGCATGCACGGGCACTGCAAACGGGCGCACGGGCAATGTGCTTGAATGGCGCATGGGTGCTGTGCTAGATGAGCGTAGGGACGCTGTGCTTATCATGGTGGGTGCCAAGGGGTAGCCCATGACAAGTAGTAACGTCGTGGTCATTTGGATACTATAATAATGGAAATCAGAAGTGATATAACAAAATTCGTACATAATAAGTACAACCATATCTATGATATCTTCAGTATCTGACATCTGGATCAGCATGAGGCTCTTCATAGGATGATTTTGGACGTTTGGTGGCAGGCGGATTCAGATCATCAACATCATCATCTTGCTTATGGCTTCCCATTTTGGATCCCTGGGAATGATTACTGGAGCATGGTTTAACTTCAAGAATATCAAAGATCCCTTGGTTTGTAGAAGAATATTCAGTCTAGAAGTGTTGAGATTATCCTCATCGTAAGTGTCATCAAAATTCAGTGCAGTGAAATGAACACCGCGAGTGGCATTTCCAGAAACGGCAAGTAATATCATTAAGGTTCCAGGAAAATTAGGTATGGTTGAGGATACTTCCTCTGTTGTCGACGGCACCGAAAGGTGTGGGTTGAATGCGAATGACAATATCATGCTTCAGTTTCTTGATATCAACAAGAGTAGATGTCATACCCCGAAATATATTTTTTCCTTGTGCGAAATTAATATTTTTGAATAATTAAGTTTGTGGTCTTTTGTTAACATTAAGAAAATGAATTGGGATTGTTTCTGAAATTTTCGGTTGAATGAAAGTGGTTTCATTCGAATCAAAACTTATTGATGATAAAGTTTTTGAGTTCTGAAATATTCGATCCAACGAAAATAGTTTGGCTCCGAATAAAAATGGTTTTCTAAAGTTTTAGTCGAATTTAAAAGGTTTTAGTCGACTAAAAGAGTGTTTCGGTCGACTAAAAAGTATTTAAATAGTATAAATATGGTTTTCTGGAGTTTTAGTCGAATTTAAAGGAATTAGTCGACTAAAAGAGTGTTTTCAGTTGACTAAAAGTTTTAGTCGGTGAACAGTGTTTTTGAACCGTAACTATGAACATTGTTTTGAACAGTACTCGACTAAAAGTGTTTTCGGTCGACTAAAAGTTTTTAGTCGATGAACAGTGTTTTTGAACAGTACTTTTAGTCGACTGAAAGTACAGTCGACTAAAATGTGTTTTCAGTCGATTCAAAGTTGTTTTCGGTCGACTTAAAGGTGATTTTCGGTCGAATGAAAACTTTAAAATTTTTGTCCCCTATAAATAGTGTTCTCTTTCATTTCTAGCTATTTTTTTGGTTCTCTGTTTCTTTTCTTCTCCTTTGTACGAGAGATAGAGATAGTGAAGGCTTGGAAAATTTGGAAGCTCTAAGGAGGAGCTTAAGGATTTGTGACTCTCAAGAGACTTGATTAAGGTAAGGGTTTACTTTCGAAATTCGAATCAGCGATGGACCAATCGCTCATGTAAGTCTTTAGATTCTTTTGAAATCCGAACTTCTTCAAATAGGGATAAGTGATTCTTCCTCTCTTTTTTGTTTTGAACTTTATTAAGAATGACTTGTTGTCAATTCTATGATTTGTGAAAAATCAAATTCCGTCGAATTTGTTTGACCTTAGAATATTGACATATTGATATCGTCGTCTCAGTGATTTATGATCGTTATTATTTCGTGAACTTTACTTATTGTTTGACGAGTTCGTTATTTGATAATGTGATTTTTGAAACCTTTGATTATGGTTTGATTTGTCTGATATTTGATAACGGTCATTTTGAGATTTTGTTTTGGTGACTTTATGAGCCATGTCACAGTGTATGTGACTTATTTCCGACTTACCCACGTGGATTGAAACGTGGGCTAGCTCAGGGGAGTTGAGCTAGAGATCGCAATCTTACTTTCTGAACCGGCCTCATATGTCAGGAATGACGTATGTGACCACTTTCTGAATGACTCTCTAGTGTTGTTTCGATAGTATCTGTTTCTGAACTCAGATATATTTTGACATTGTTATTTGGCTCCCTAGTGTCTGTTTCCGTATTCAAATATATTCTGACATTTGATATATGGTCCGATAGTATCTGTTTCCGAACTCAGATATATTTTGACATTTGTTATTTGGCTCCCTAGTGTCTGTTTCCGTATTCAGATATATTCTGACATTTGATATATGGTCTGATTGTGTCTGTCTCCATACTCTGATATATTCTGGCATTTGACATTTGGTCTGATCTCCGTTCCGTTGAAACATTTTGTGCTTCCGAAATTTCGTTTCTCAGATATTTTGGTTTTGTCTGATTGGTCCTTTGAGAGACCTTACTGGGCATTTGGCTCATTCCCTTATTGTTTTTCCTTTCAGGTGGTTAGTAGGTGGGATTTCGGATTCGAAGGGCTAGCTGTGTGACCAAAAGTTAGCTGCCTTATTTCAGAGTTAGTATTGACATTTAAGTGTATTTAATTAAGACATGTCAGTATTGCTTAGGTTTTGTTTTGAAACTCCGTGTTGGAGAGAATTTTTGGATTGTATAAAGTTTTGGCCCCTATGACAGTTATTGATGTACTCTTGGAAGTTATTAGTGCATGCTCTGATTGACCGTTTGAGATATTTTTGATATTTTAAGATTTTCTGATTTTCGTTTGGGGGACTTTCGATATTGTTTCGTTTGGGATTTTAGTGTATGCTCTGACTTACCAATTTGAAGTCTTCTGATAATTATGGGATTTTATCTGATCTCTGTATATTTGGCATTAACGCTCCGTAAATAAATTCGGGGTGTCACAGATGGTATCAGAGCTTAGGTTTGAGATTCTGTAGACTCCTAAGCCTAAGATATATGTGATTGGGATTAAACCTTGAAAAGGTGGAATAAGTTTGGGGAATTTATTTCCTATTAGATTATAAGATTGAGATTTGGCCATAAACCTTGGATTCGGGTTGAGTACGCAATCGTAGAACTAATGTTAGTTGTCTTTGGAATTCAGATATTGTCTGTATTTATCAAGGAGAATAATTGATGGATATGATTATGATCTTTGGATGTTTATGAGTAACTCTATCGGATAGTGTATGGAAAAGGGTTGCGATCTCAGAAAATAATTGATATAGTGACAGAGACTTCGTGCGGAAATTTGAAAGGAAGTTTTGGCATTACTAGATCATAATGCCCCTTTTTATTCTGTTGTTCCGATATCCTTTTGTGGGCACTTAAGTGTTGAACCTAGAAATTTAAAACGTGCCTATATGTAGATATCTTTTATGGAATTCTATGGTGACCCTTATGGGTTGTAATCCTTGCCCCATCAGTATATATTACAGATAATTAAGAGTTGACATAATTTTCTGGATATGAAACACTTTGATCTTATTTTGGGGGTATGGACTGGACTGATCGACTTCTGATAATGCCAAGATGGATTGCTTTAGAAAAGAGGATGATTATGATCTTTGGATGAATAACTCTGAAAACTAGAAGCTATTTGTAAAGTTTGTGACTGAGAGAAATAAATGATGTGGTATTTAAAGGCTTAAATCTTTGATGGATGTGCGATATAAATGTGAAATTAAGAATAGTATGTTTTTCTCTGTGATAAATCTGATAATAGTTTGGCTCGGTTTTGCTTTGAGGCATCAGAATGCGCTGCGGAAGTGTGGTGGTCTTTTGGTAAGACGTGTAAGTGCTTATTGATGTTGGTTATTCGGTTTGGATAAGTAGAAGTATTATTTCTCAAGGGTTATCTGATGGTTTTGGTTTTGGTGTCAGAATAAAATTTGATGGGGGGAAATATTGATCATTAGGTGATCTCATGGTTTGGTTATTGAATTGCTTAAACGTTTTGTGGGTTTAATTTAGTTAAGCCTTAGAGTTTGAGTTTGTGATCTTTTGTAGTTGAAAAGTTTGGGCAGAAAGTTGAGCTTGATGTTGCCTTAAGAAACCTTGTGTTTGAAGTAATAAAATATTTTTGGAGTATAGAATCTTTGAATATTCGATGTTGGTGATTGATCATGGATAATCATATTTGAAAGTCTAACAATGTGGATGAAGCTTTGGACGGAAGGCGTATAAGAGTTTGTCAACTTTGGTTATGAGTTACACTCAGTTATTAGTGAAATGTTATTAAGAGCGTATTGATATGGCTCAATCGTGATTTTGTACTGGCAAAAATTTTGATTCGAAGATTTTGGAGTATAAATCCTTGTGACTAATGTGAAGATTGGTTATTACTTTTGGTGTACGATTGAAGTTAAGTGTGTCAACGTTAGGCATTGCACCAAGGCTATGGTTTGATGTGTTATCATAATGGCGCAATGTGAGCCTGTCGGTATTGTATTGGTTTCAAATCATTTGAATTTTGTTTAGAGTAACTTGATTCAGTGTGTTTCATTGTTAGTCAAGTATAAATACTTTGAGGAGCAATCTGAATATATTTTTGGGATAGTGATGACAATGGAGGCTAAAAACTTAAGTTTGAATTTCGTGCAATATGTCAGATAGTATGTGAAATTGTTTAGTACTTGGTGCACCTCAGGCTTAAAGTTAAGCGTGTTATCCGGATTTTGTAAAGTATATGGTATGGTACACTATTAGAATAGCGCAGTGGAAGCGTTATGTATTGGAGATTGATTTCATTCATTGGAATTTCAATGTCGTAATTTTAGCTTAGTCCATTTGATAGGCTAGTTAAGCCATGCATGTTTCGAAGTTAGAATTTCAGTTATAGTACGAGGATGTTTTGACTCGTGTTGGGAAGCAAGAAGCTACTTTTGATAGTTAAGAATCGTTTTAAATTCTGAGGACGGAATTTTTTTAAGGAGGAGAGAATGTAATACCCTGAAAATTTTCTTTTCCTTGTGCGAAATTAATATTTTTGAATAATTAAGTTTGTGGTATTTTGTTAACATTAAGAAAATGAATTGAGATTGTTTCTGAAATTTTCGGTTGAATGAAAGTGATTTCATTCAAATCAAAACTTATTGATGATAAAGTTTTTGAGTTCTGAAATATTCGGTCGAAGGAAAATAGTTTGGCTTCGAATAAAAATGGTTTTCTGAAGTTTTAGTCGAATTTAAAAGGTTTTAGTCGACTTAAAGAGTGTTTCGGTCGAATTTAAAATGGTTTTCTGGAGTTTTAGTAGAACTTAAAGGTTAGTCGACTAAAAGAGTGTTTTCAGTCGACTAAAAGTTTTAGTCGATAAACAGTGATTTTGAACAGTAAATATGAACAGTGTTTTTGAACAGTACTATAAACAGTAACTTTGAACAGTACTCGCTAAAAGAGTTTTCGATCGACTAAAAGTGTTTCGTCGATGAACAGTATTTTTGAACAGTATTTTTGAACAGTACTTTTAGTCGACTCAAAGTTGTTTTCGGTCGACTTAATGGTGATTTTCGTTCGAATGAAAATTTTAAAATTTTTGTCCCCTATAAATAGTGTTCTATTTCATTTCTAGCTTTTTTTTGGGTTCTCTGTTTCTTTTCTTCTCTTTTGTACGAGAGAGAGAGAGAGAGAGAAGGCTTGGAAAATTTGGAAGCTCTAAGGAGGAGCTTAAGGATTTGTGACTCTCAAGAGGCTTGATTAAGGTAAGGGTTTACTTTCGAAATTCGAATCAGCGATGGACCAATCGCTCATGTAAGTCTTTAGATTCTTTTGAAATCCGAACTTCTTCAAATAGGGATAAGTGATTCTTCCTCTCCTTTTTGTTTTGAACTTTGTTAAGAATGACTTGTTGTCAATTCTATGATTTGTGAAAAATCAAATTCCGTCGAATTTGTTTGACCTCAGAATATTGACATATTGATATCGTCGTCTCAGTGATTTATGATCGTTATTATTTCGTGAACTTTACTTATTGTTTGACGAGTTCGTTATTTGATAATGTGATTTTTGAAACCTTTGATTATGGTTTGATTTGTCTGATATTTGATAACGGTCATTTTGAGATTTTGTTTTGGTGACTTTATGAGCCATGTCACAGTGTATGTGACTTATTTCCGACTTACCCACGTGGATTGAAACGTGGGCTAGCTCAAGGGAGTTGAGCTAGAGATCGCAATCTTACTTTCTTAACCGGCCTCATATGTTAGGAATGACGTATGTGACCACTTTCTGAATGACTCTCTAGTGTCTGTTTCGATAGTATCTGTTTCTGAACTCAGATATATTTTGACATTGTTATTTGGCTCCCTAGTGTCTGTTTCCGTATTCAAATATATTCTGACATTTGATATATGGTCCGATAGTATCTGTTTCCAAACTCAGATATATTTTGACATTTGTTATTTGGCTCCCTATTGTCTGTTTTCGTATTCAGATATATTCTGACATTTGATATATGGTCTGATTGTGTCTGTCTCCATACTCTGATATATTCTGGCATTTGACATTTGGTCTGATCTCCGTTCCGTTGAAACATTTTGTGCTTCCGAAATTTCGTTTCTCAGATATTTTGGTTTTGTCTGATTGGTCCTTTGAGCGACCTTACTGGGCATTTGGCTCATTCCCTTATTGTTTTTCCTTTCAGGTGGTTAGTAGGTGGGATTTCGGATTCGAAGGGCTAGCTGTGTGACCAAAAGTTAGCTGCCTTATTTCAGAGTTAGTATTGACATTTAAGTGTATTTAATTAAGACATGTCAGTATTGCTTAGGTTTTGTTTTGAAACTCTGTGTTGGAGAGAAATTTTGGATTGTATAAAGTTTTGGCCCCTATGACAGTTATTGATGTACTCTTGGGAGTTATTAGTGCATGCTCTGATTGACCGTTTGAGATATTTTTGATATTTTAAGATTTTCTGATTTTCGTTTGGGGGACTTTCGATATTGTTTCGTTTGAGATTTTAGTGTATGCTCTGACTTACCAATTTGAAGTCTTCTGATAATTATGGGATTTTATCTGATCTCTGTATATTTGGCATTAACGCTCCGTAAATAAATTCGGGGCTTCACAGTAGACGGGTTAAATGGAGATTGCATAGGGTTTTAAACAACCTGGATCATATTAGTTGATGGTGGGGTGGTCGACGAGCTTGAGTTGGTGACTATAATATGAAGGGGGCTAAGAAATAAAGGATTGGGGTTGGTTAGTGACTATTCAGGGAGTGTTTGAGTAACTTGGTTATTTGAGTTCCATTCCAGGGTATTAATGGGCCAAGAAGTCGGATAGTGAATTCTTTTAATGGTATTGGGTCAGTGGTCAGGTGGGCCAATGGTTGTTGGGCCAGAAGAAGTGGTGGATTTGGGGGTGGAGAAGGATTAGCATAAAGGTGATGGTTATTTGGGTGGGTTAACATTTGGAGTCCGAAGTCTGAAAGGCTCAGAATAAACTTGGCCCAACTAAAATTCCTAATGGCCTGGTTAAAAGTTGGAAGGTTATTATGGCCCAAAACATTACTGGAGTCAAGCCTATTCATAATGTGGCTGGTTAGAGGGATAGGGCTTGAGGAGGACAAGCCTACTTCAAAATGTTGGATATTTTGGGCTTGTCAGAGGACTAGGATCACCTTAGGATATTGTCTGGATTTGAGATCCACATGGGATAGGATTTGGGCGACCCATTTGGTTGGTATGCGACGTGTTCAATTCGGAGTGAATCAATGTATCCACTTTGTCAGAGGAAATGATGAGAAGGATTTGGTCTGAGATTTCCTCATCATTCAATCGATTGTTGGTCGGAACGTGCAAGTGCAGATCATCCATTTTCTCTAGCGAGGCATTGCTAGAATTTGTGTCCTCAGAATCATTTTTTGGGGGGGCGTCTTCTATAGTCTCTCAAGACCATGGAAATTCTTCAGGGTCCTCATCTTCGTCAGAGGATGTGGCATCAGCAGGTTGGGCAAGTTGTATGTCCATGAGGTCATCTTCTTGCATTTTCTTCAATTGTGCAAGAATATCATCAATCGGTAGTAGGTTGCCAAATTGGTCCTCACCATCTTTATTCCCTTCCACGGTATTCATACCTTGATTTTCTAGGTGGTTATCCAATTCAAAAGGTAATTCAAGAATAATTAGAGCAATATTCAAATTCATATCAACCAGTTCCTCTTCTAAATCTTCCAAATTATATGGATTCTGAATTTTGGTGTTATTTCATTGGGCATCTTCGACATTTTCGTCGTGACTGGAGTTGAGTGAAGTGTGGGCAGTATCAAAGGTACCATCGTCACTTTTAGCCATAAAGGGATCAGGGGAGAAGGCATCGTACATGTGATTGAGGTGGAGTCCAATGGAATTGCGGTTGATGGTAATCTGAGAGGAACGATTCCAATCAGAGTTCGGGAAAGCTGTCGTGGATTCCGTAAACATTAGGTAATTGTCCAGGAAAAACGTGGCATACATGTCAACTCCAGGGATGTGCGTAGTTCGAGAGCCATCATGTCTATAATTTCAGGTAATGAAGCGCATCAGTGAATGTTGGCATTGCCAATCCGCCACATCGAAAACAAGGGGAGAAAACATATTTGTAGGTGTACCTCAAGAGCTGGACTCTTTGATTATCAAGAAGATGTATAAACACCCCGGGAAGTAGTGGAGCATCAGTCCAAACTCTAATTTTGATACGAAAGTAATCGCGATTTTTTTGTCGTTGTTCAGCCCAGTCGATTTTGAGAAGAATTTCGGCTGCCATTCCACAATCTTTGCTAGGCCATAGTGGTAGCAATCGCTAGGTATATTACTAACTCTCATGCATAAGTCCACACTTTAGAAGGTTACCGAGGCATAGATTACATGTGCGTACCAAACTTTGAGGAGCAAGAGAGCTCCAAAAGAGTTCCAGGGGCTATTATTGAGAATCAACTCGGCATCCAAAATTTCAGCAAATTGGAATAAGAAGAGATATTGTATCTTTGTGACTGTGATAGAGCCCTGAAGGAGCCAACACGCATTAATGCAACTTTGAATCTGCCGTTCCGAAAATGCACATGTATCTTGAAACCTTACAAGAAGAGTTTTCCTCATGCTAGCACGTGTGTTTCTAACGAGTTGTTCATTAAATGGGAGTATGTATGAGTGCAAGTTCAAGTTGTTGTAGTTGGGAATATTATCATCATATGGAAAGGGTTCCTCCATTTACAGCATGTTAGTAAGGAAGTAAAGGCAAGGGTAGAGGTAAAAATGGGAAAGGTGTGATGTATGCTTGTATTGCGGTCCCAAAGTAGAAGTTTGTAAAGTAATGACAGTGAGATATGCAGGTACTTCAGAATGAGTGGTTTAGTTGGAAAACTGACAAAGTGAGCCTAGTGGTAGTGGAGAAAGCAGATCGGAAAGGTAGAGCTAGATGATTGTTAAAGTAGGAAATATCAGTAGAAGACGTAAGGGAAAGAGGAAGAAAAGGCAACAAGAAAAGTGGAGGGAGAATTCCGACGTAGAAACACTATTCTCCCTGTCAGTCCCTTGTTGGTTAGAGTTTCCACCTCATCCCATTTTGAATGAGAACAACACACTTGTTACACAAGTTTCTAGATAGAAACTCATTTTGACAATATTTAATAAACAATGTTAGCAAAAAGAAGACTTCATATAAACACCTTTACAAAACACACTTCCAGAACGTTGCATGTGCTTAATCTATATCTATATCTATACTACATATAGAAATACGATCGTTGTACATCATTTTTGGACAATTATATCATCCGTTAATTATGTCAATAACACTATTGTCTTCTCTTTATGACTCTCCTTTAAATTTGGTTGAAATTAAATGAACATTGGGTAATGAATATGTTCTAAATATTGGAAAATGAAAAGTGTAATGAGAAAAGAAAAGCAAAACAAAGAAATCCCTTTATTACTTTTTTTTTAATTTGGTTGAAATGAAATAAACATTGGATAATGAATTGGGTAATGAGAATTGTGATTTTTTTTCTTGCATTTTTGGATTAGCAAACAATTATCCAATTGAAAAACTGAAAAACAAAGAAACTGAAATACATGAAAACTTAGTTAAGAAACAAAAAACTGTTGGAAAAACAAAAACAAAAAAAATGAAAAATAGGGTTAAATATGCATAAAAAAAAATGAAAACAAAAGGCTTTAATATGTCGTCAATTTGAATTGAAAATTTGTTCAGTTATTGCAGTTGAAAATCAGGTGCTTTGCATTTCATGTTGATAAACAATTATAAATCTTAAGTCTATATCATAAACAATTTTAACAAACTACAAAAACAAAGAAGTAAATTCATTATTTTAATTTCTCCATTTGCTTTTTTTTTCAGCAGCACTATCAAACATCTCCTCAATCCAAAAGCCATAAAGAAGATCTTTAAACTTTAAACTGATTACAATTGCAAACATCAAATATACATTTCTTCTAAAACAAGTCACAAACGAAATAAGAACATAATTAAATTATTATTTTTATCATAAAAAAGCTAATGATATTACCTCAAAAATTACTATCAACCACATTCACGTGCAACGCACTTGTTCTATACTAGTTAAAAACAAAAAGACTAAGAAAGAAAAGAGAGGATGAGAATGCAAATCAAATTCAAAGCTTAGCATATCGAGGCCTTGACCAAAAGAAAACTTAAATCACTATTTGCATCTCGACCGGTTCTCGACAAAGCTCCTTTAGTGGGTTTTCTTTTCTCCTTAGACTTTGGGCAACATCCATACCAATCATATAATTGTAAGCATGTAGTAAAAGAAATATTACATTGAGAAAGAAAAAGATACATGATACTACACTCCCCAACATTGGAATTGCAGACAAGGAGCAACATAAAGCCAGGCCTCCTTGCATAATTGAGAGCGGCAAAAAAAAGCCGGCTTTAACGCCAATAAGCCCCAAAGGTTAGATGCTTAAAGTATTAAACGAACTATGATACAAGGTATAAACAAGGACAACAACCATGTCCTCGAGGTACCAAACATCACTCAAAATACTAAAGAAATCGCAGGGGTGTTTCAAGCACACTGAAACAAGTGATTGGCAAGTACTGAATGTAGGGAGGGGGGGGGGAGTATACTACAAAAGAAGATGTAAATACACGGAATACAAGTGTTTGGCAAGTTTTACGGGCGTTTCAACGAAACATTGAAACACAAAGTCGACTGGCATTTTTGGGTTAACATACTTGCACATAAGCTTAGACCACTAATATTGAATTGTACGACCTTGGTAATATGTCATGGATCCGTTGGGATGGAGGGAAAAATTCTAAAGATAGAAGGGAAAATTAGGAAAAAATGGGTTTTGGGGTAAAACTTTTGGGGATGGTGGGTTTGTTTTGAAAACTTAAGAAAAAAGGGGGCAACTTTTAGAAATCTCTGAAAAAGTGGATCCCTTGGGAAAAAATGGTTGTTTTTTAAATCATGACTTTCCATTTTTCCAAATTACCCTCCCCCTGTTTGACCCACAATCCCCGCATACCACACTTTTTTAGGAAATCGCGGTTTGAAACCGCGACTTTAAAGTAGAAATCGTGATTTGAAACCACGTTTTTATTATATATATGTGTTTTTAATTTTAAATTACGCATAAAATGAAAAAAAAAAAAGAAATGAAAACGTGGTTCTAAACCACGTTTTCTACTCAAAGTCGTGGTTCTAAACCGCGATTTTTACTTTAAAGTCGCGATTTCAAACCGCGATTTGTAAAATGAGCCGTAATGTAAAGTGACAAATCTGATTTTGAGGGGAAGATGGGGGAGGGGTACTTTGGGTAGACAAAAAATGAGGAATTGAAAAAACCCATTTTTTCTTAACCCCTTACCTTGTTCAAAGATTTCTAAAAGTTGCACCCTTTTTTCTTAAGTTTTCAAAACAAACCCACCATCCCCAAAAGTTTTACCCCTAAATTCACTTTTTCCTAATTTTCCCAAGATACAACCAAAAATATTAAATGCAGATACCACAATCTTCATAAAGCCTTTCTCCTAAGCTGAATAAGAGTTCTTTCATATATGCGAGTGCCATGCTCCATGACTTGGTCAGAAAGCTAAGTTTGCACAAACATTAAGTACTTATACCCATTGGCTCTTTTTGGGCACCAATTCCCCATTGACGTCTTGTTCATATTGATCTTAATCCAGGTTACATTGAGGGATACCAAGTGAGTAAACATGATATTTCTAGCTATGTCAATGAGTGTTATATATATTGAGAATGCATGATTCATTTTAATTCGCTCAATTATCAACTGGATCAGGTTTAGAAAGAAGCAGAGGCGAACTTCCGGAAGGGCTAGTGGGACCGTGGCCTTTTCTAATTTTTTTGGAAATATCCAACCTCTACGGGTGTTTCATTTTTATTTGTTGTTAGTCACGTATTGTAATACCCTGAAAATGCCTTAAATTAATCTAACCATTTTATTGATAATTAAGTAGTCGGAATTTAAATGAGGGGTTAGTTTGGCCTTGGGGCCAAAATGCAATTTTATTAAAATGGTGGGGTCAAAAATATAATTATGGAAAGTTGGGGGGTAAATTGTAATTTGGGAAAACTTGTGATTAGTGGCATGGAGAGGTGTCGTAAAGGGAGAGAAATTCAAAGACATTTGGGCACCTCCTACTTAGAAAGGAGGTGACTATATATATATATATATATGGGAAAAGCGAATATAAGGCATCACGCAAGTTGCGTGAGGCTAGAGACTAAAACGACGTAATTTTGGTCAAATAAACATAACCAAAATTTTCTCTCTCTCCCTCTTCCCTCTGTTTTCATCTCTTCCCCGCCTCTCTGTCGCATGTTGCCGGCTGGCCCTAAAACCAAAGCGTCTCAAGCCACCACACCACACCGGCTCACCTACCATCACAAACCACCACCACCATACATAAACCCACCATTGCCGATGCCCTTTCCTCCCACAGGCAATCAGGCAAATGTTACTGTCATCCACCACAGGCAATCATGAAAATGTATCAGTATTACCAATAGTTGGGATTGGAGGGAGTGGAAAAACAACACTTGCTCAATTAGCCTGTAATGATCAGAGGGTGGTTGCACATTTCAATTTAAGGATTTGGGTATCAGTGTATAATAACTCTAAACTCAAGAAGATCATGAGTGTTATTTTGGACTGTGTGACTGTGAATAAACACGAGTCCTTACAAATAGGTCTACTGTAATCTCAGTTGTTCGAGTCCTTACTCAGAAAGAGATACCTTCTTGTGTTGGATGATGTCTGGAATGATGACCAAGATGACTGGGAGAAACTGAAATATCTATTCAAAGCTGGGGCAAATGGAAGAAAAATTGTGATCACCACGCGCAGTGAAGGAGAGAGAGAGAATTGGTTATGTTTATTTGACCAAAACTACGTCGTTTTAGTCGCTAGCCTCACACAACTTGCGTGAGGCTAGTCTTATATTCGCTTTCCCATATATATATATATATATATATATATAGTCGCTAGCCTTGAATCAATTTAAGGGCTGTGGGTTTGCGAATTGTGTGTGTTGCGTGGGTGTTGGAGGGTGAAAGAGGAAGGTAGGGACAGCTGTGGAGGCTGCTAGGAGGAGGGGAGTGATGTGTGAGAAGTGTGTGTGGTAATGTGAAGTGTGCGTGTGTTGTGTGATGTGCGTGCATGGGTGAAGCACAATGTTGTTGTGTTGTGTGTGAATTTGACGGTGGAAAAGGGGTAGGGAAGGGTGTTGTGTGATGGTGTATGTGTTGGTGAAAGAGGGATGGGGTGTCTGTAGTGTGTGAAATTGTGTAAAGTGTTGTGTGTGTGCATGGGAAAAAGGTGTAAGGGGACGGGAAGAGCAGCAGCTAAGGGGGCTGCTGCTGTGATGTTGGTGTGTGTAGGTGGGTTTATGAGGAAGTTTGGGTGTATTGTGTAAGTATATGTGTATGTAGTAGAGATTAAGGTGTGTTATGGGTGTGAAATCATGTTGGTGAGGGGAATTTTATGAGTGTGAGGGAGTGGGGTGCTTGGCAGTGGGAGGAAGAAGAAGACGTGGGTGTGTTAAGGTGGGTTACTGTGTGTGTTTAATTCAAGTGGCAATGAATAATGACTGTAATTATCGCTAAAGGCAGCTAGACATTATACAGTCCATTTTTCAAAATTTTAAAAATAGGTCGAGGTAGATATGGACAAAGTACAAAAAAGAGACTCTAAATATTTGTACGAAATGAGGTCATTGTGAAATTTCACGGTGAATTTAAAAATAGCAAACTAACACAATTTCGTGTAGAAATTTTATGAGGGCCTTAAAATGGTTAGATGCTTCAATATCTTAAGTTTCAGGACATTTCGAAATTGATAGCTATTTTTAGCGAAACCGACTTCTGAGCGCTTCGTTAATTGTCTAGGATTTTTTGAATGAAAATTCCCAACGCTATTTTTAGTTAAAAAATGAATGGAGAAGCATAAAAAATATTTTTAATGTGGTTTCAAGATTTTGTTGGGGCGATGGCCACCAGTATTTTGGTAATTTTACATAAAGGGGGGTGTTTTAGTAATTTTCCCTATAGATTTCTGAAGGACATTTTGGTCGGGGAACGGTTGTAGGACGTTTGAAATTTTGTTTTGAAACGGTTTTGGGGTGTTGGGATGGTAATGGTCATCAGGAGGTGTTTTGGTAATTTACCATCTCGATGCTGAATTTTTGGGGAACGCGCGCAATTAAGCATTCTGAGTGACGAAAAGCGAGGAATGGTGTTAGTACTCCTAAATGAAGGAATATTAATACTAATGCGTCAATAAGGCTAGGTTAAAGGTCCGGTTGTTGGGTCGGGATAACTGACCGTTGTAAGACGTTATAAACGACTAATAGAGAAGGAGTAGAATAAATTGTGTATTTATGTCTGAATAGTGCCTGACAAGCAATGTCTTATTTGATTAGGTGACCCCGTTCGTTGTGATCTGAGTTTACTGGTCACATCGACTAAAAGCCAGTCAGGTAAGGATAATGCGGTTCCTTGTATGCTATGATATGCTTCGTTTAGCATACATGTCGTTGATAGTGTTGTTTGTAATGTGATTGTTGCATGGTTGATATGAGATGTCAGTGGTTGTTGTGTCGTGTCCCTCTTAGTTAGGAATATTGTTGATGACTTGTGGTTAATTTTCTCCATAGTCTACTTTGTTGATAATGTTGGGGTGAACTTCAGTTGTGGTGTTGAACACCAGTTGGTTTTGTGACCGAAAATTCTTGCTTGAGTTATTGTTGATTGAGGACATAAGGTGAAATCATTTTCCTTAGTCCTTTCAGTTGGTGTAACTTGTAGCTTGGTGGTAGCGTGGTTGGGGACGAACACTCTTGGTGAGTTCCCTTCTGGTGATAGCGTCTCTTTTAATCACCTGAAACTGAGATGAACATCCCGTAATGCGGGACATTATATGAAAGGAAGGCTTGTGAATATGATCGCGGACAAAGAGGATGTATGGCGCGCGAGTCGAGGCTGTCGTGTTTGGTCGGATCTAATCAGTCGGATCTGAGTCTGCATTGTGCTTGACTTTATTTTGATGTTAACGATTTTAATGTCTTGTATTTGATTGATGCTTAATTTGGTTGTTACCAATTTAATGTTCACTTGCATAGTCTGTTAGTATGTTAGTCATGCCCATAAAATGTGGAAATAATGTTGTTCTGTTGGGCCTTAAATTCACTCAATCTAATGAAAAAACTATGATTTGGCCATTAGGTTGATGGTGCGCTATTTATTGAACTCTTGATTCTTTGATATCATTGGGTTGGTTATTATTCCCCCGAGGCTGTCGCATCGCTTGTGCACATTAGTCCTCATGTTATCTTAACTGGACGATTTGTGCTCATTCCTTATCTATGTTGTTTCACGTGATAAGGTCGAACTGGGTGAGACGTCTGGGAAGGGAAAAGAGAAGTTGGCTTGATTTATAAAAGGAGACGTAAGACAGTGTCAACCATATTTTATGATCTAGATGCCTTATTTTAAAACTTCCGCTGTATTTATGCTGAACGTTGTAGTAAATTTTTTTGTAAGGATGCCATTTGAAGCTTTATGTATATAAAGTTATGTATCTAGAGTTACTCTGTAATCTAGCAGGATTATGTTGTGTTTATGATCGACAACTCAGCTCCAGTGACGTCACTTGGGTTGAGGGCTGTCTCAAGTTGGTATCAGAACTTAGGTGTATGATTCTGTAGACTAAAGGTAGAACGTTAGGTACTTAGGGGGAAAGACGGTATGAAATTAATGTATCAATATGCTGTAAGTTGATGTGGTTTTGTGTGTTCTGGCGAGAGAATATGTGGGTGGCTAGAGTACAACGTATTGAATGGGTTCGAGTAAGAATCCTTATTCGAGGAGGATCCCAAGGAGGACCTCGAGGAAGACCCTGAGGAGGACTGTAATAAAGTAGAGGAGGATCCCTGGCCCATCGATGAGGAGCCTAAAGAGATAGACCTACAAGGGCCGGAAGAATAGGAGGAAACTGGACCCGAAATTCTGACATAGTTTGCAGGGATCATTGCGGGGCCGCGTGTGGCACATAATGTTCAAGGGTTTTGGAAATAGAGGTATATTGAGGTAGTGAGGGAGAGAGACCAACTGGTGTATCAGTTAAAAGAGTTCAAGTCGAAGGAGGGCCGAGAGGTGGAAGGGATAGAAAGGCGCAGCCAGAAGGATATGGAGCGGATGCAGGGAAAGGTTAAACAAGTAATTGACGCGAGGAGAAGGTAATGTGGATAATGCAGAATGGAATTTGGGAGAATCATCCTGAAAGCGCGATGTTCAGGGACAGTATGGAGATGCTCCTTCATGATAACTACTAGTATACAATGTTTTATCGAGAGCGAAATAGGCTTTCTTTTGTCTGAGAAAAAAAAGGGTGAGGAATAAAGTTGACTGTTGTTTGTATTAATATTATGAAGTAAGGTAAATTAAATGTTTAATTTAAAATGTTAATTATGTTAATGACAAAAATGGCTCGTCAGTTGCGAAACCGGGTAATACCTCCGGTGGAAAGACCTCCTAATCTGGGAGAACCTCATACGGAAGCGTCTTCAGCAAGTGCTGAGGGCTGGAGTTTGGGTCACGTAGAGGGTGGAGTTGTGAACAACAACATAGAGGATTTAAGGAGGGAGTCAGTGGGACTGTTGCGAGAAATCGTGGGAACTCCCGCCGCACAGCCTGCGGCTGTGGCTACACCTGTTCCTGTGGAAGGGAAAAATAAGTGTAAATTTTGAGATTTTCAGGAAGTCCGCCTTAGTGAGTTTTACGAGGGCAATGACCCGATCCGGGCAGTAGCTTGGATTGGAGAAATGGAATGAGATAACGGGGTGTGGAAGGCATCAAAATGTATTTTTTGTAACCCATGTGCTGAAAAGAGCAGCAGGGTATTGGTGGGATGTGCAAAAACAAGTTGAAGAAGGGAGGAAGCCTAACCGACCCTATGTTACCTGGAAACGATTTAAACGGGTATTTAATGTGAATTATTTTCTCGTGACCGTCTAAAATAAGCGAGAGACGGATTTTCTGAACCTTAAACAGAAAGATAAGACGGTGGAGGAATATATATACAGGAATTTGATGAACTGACTCGTTTTGCCACGCACCAGGTGGTTATGAAGGATAGGAATGTTAGAAGATTTGAGGAATGACTGAGACAACCTCTGAAAAGGATTGTCAAAAGTTTCCAACTTAACACCTTTACTGAAGTTGTAGAGAAAACACTACTAATAGAAGCAGAAAATAAAGAAGCATGGGAGGAAAGGAAGGAGCAAGGGAGGAAGAGGAGTAACAACCAAGAACGGGCAAAAGATAGTGGAAGGAAATTTAAAAAGAAAGTGGAGGACGGGAAGTTCGAGCAAAGTTCAGGCCAAGCGGCGAATAAGGAATGTAGGTGGTGCGGACTGAAACACGAAGGCAAAAATTGTATAAGGGTGATGAAAGCGTGTTTCAAATGTGGCAAGCAAGGCCACAAGGCGAATGATTGGAAGCTAAACCAGAAGGTTTTCTTTCAGTGCCAGCAACCAGGCCATAATGCAAAGGAGTGCTTGCAAAGAAAGATGATGGCACTCGAAGGAAGGCCCCGTACAATTGGCCGAGCAAATGCTATTAACCTGAAAGAGGCTCTGAAATCAGAAGATGTGATGACATGTACTTTTCCTGTATGTTCGTATCAGGCTATGGTATTATTTGATTCTGGTGCTGCTACCCACACCTTTGTTTTTCTAGCTTTTGCTAATAAGTTGATTGTACCCTGGCAACCATTGAATACGGTGTTAGCGGTGAATATACCAAGTGGACATTCTTTTTATACCACTAAGATATATAGGCAATGCCCGATACAGGTCTCCGATCAGACATTATATACTGATCTTATACCACTTGAATTGGGAGACTTTGATGTCATACTCGGAATGGATGGCTAGTGGCGTATGACACTAATGTGGATTGTCGGCATAAGATAATACAATTGTCGACACCAAGAAAATCTAAAGTGGTTATACATGGAGATCGGTCAGCCTGACCTCCTTATTTGATGTCGACGATAAAAGCTCGTCGTTGTATCCGGACGGGATGCTGTGGTTATCTAGCACATGTATATGATACCCGTGTTGGTGAACCACAGTTGGACCAGATTCCAACAGTAAATGAATTTTCAGATGTTTTCCCAGCAAACCTTTTAGGCTTACCGTTGGACCGTGAAATTGAGTTTAGTATCGATCTGGTTCTTGGAACTGGTCCTATATCGAAAGACCTTTATAGGTTGGCACCATCGGAGATGGTTGAGTTGAAGACATAACTGGAAGAAATGTTAAACTTGGGTCTTATTCGTCCTAGGATGTCACCTTGGGCAGCCCCGATGTTGTTTATAAGGAAGAAAGACTGAACGATGAGGCTTTGTATTGACTATCGCGAGTTAAATAAGGTAACAGTTAGGAATAAATATCCTTAACCTCACTTAGATGACCTTTTGATCAAGTAAAGGATGCAAAATATTTTTCGAAAATTGATCTTAGGTCTGGATACCATCAATTGAAAATAAAGGAGGATGACGTAGCAAAAAATGCTTTCAGAACCAGATATGGGCATTATGATTTTCTGGTAATGCCATTTGGACTGACTAATGCCCCTGTAGCGTTCATGGATTTGATGAACATATTGTTCCGAAGATATTTAGATTGTTGTGTCATCGTGTTCATTGATGACATTTTGGTTTATTCCAAAAGTAAGGAAGAGCATGCTTGGAATTTGAGGAAAATATTGCAAATTCTTTGAAAACATAAGTTATATGCCAAAGTCAAAAAGTGTGAGTTCTGGCTGGAGAAAGTACAGTTTTTGGGACATATAGTGTCAAGTGAGGGTAAATTGGTAGACCCAGGGAAGGTGGAAACGGTTTCAAATTGGGAACGTCTGACTTCGGTGTTTCCTAGGCTTAGCTGGATACTATCAGAGATTTATCAAGGACGTCTCTAAAATAGTGTCCCCATTGACGAATCAAACCAAAAAGAATGTGAAATTCAACTGGACAGAGAAGTGTGAAAACAATTTTCAAGAACTTAAAAGAAGGTTGGTGACAGCGCCTGTTCATACATTACCGTCAGGATTGGAACGATTTGTCATTTATTGGAGTTGGAAAAAGTGGCGTTTGCTCTAAAAATATGGATGCATTACTTGTATGGGGTTACATGTGAGATATATACCGACTAAAAGAGTTTGAAGTATATCTTTACCTAGAAGGAAGTTAATATGAGACAAAGGAGATAGCTGGAACTCCTTAAGGACAATGATTTTACTATAAAATATCACCCGAAAAAAGTTAATGTGGTGGCAGATGCGCTAAGTAGAAAGCGAATGGGGAGCCTAACTGTGATGACTACCACACAAAAGGCTATCATCGAAGATTTGGACAAACTTAAAATTGAAGTTCGAGTAAGAGGAGAAGGAAGTAGTAACCTATTTCATTTAGAAGTCAGACCGATGCTTTTTGATCGGATCAAGGAAGCACAAGATCAAGATGAAAAGATACATGAAATCCAGCAAGGTTTTGAGAGGAATAAGAAAGAAAAATTTGATCGTGCTAAGGAGGGCATTTACAAGTATGAGGGTCGGGTATATGTGCCGCCTAGTGGATTATGAAAGACGTTCATATATCTAAACACTCGATCCACCCTAGGGAAACAAAAATGTATTGTGATCTACGACAAAATTTTTGGTGGCCTGGCATGAAAAGAGATATATTAGGGTTTGTATCCTGATGTTTGACCTGCTAACAGGTGAAAGTGGACCATAAGAAAATTTTCGGACAATTGCAACTGGATTTTGTGTCAGGATTACCACCGACAACCACTAAAAACACGTCTATCGGGGTGGTAGTGGATAGGTTGACTAGGACAACTCGATTTATTCTTATTCGAGAAGGGTATTCTACTGAACGACTTGCCCGAATTTATATTAATGAGGTAGTTAGTCGTTATTGAGTGCAAGTAACCATTGTGTTCGACAGAGACGCAAGGTTCACCTCGAGATTTTGGAAAAGTTTCCAAGAAGAAAAGGGAACACAGTTAACCATGAGTACGACCTTTCACCCTCAGACGGATAGCCAATCTGAACGTACCATACATATATTGGAGGATATGTTGAGAGTGTGCATTATTGATTTTGGCGGAGCATGGGATGAGCAGTTGCCTTCAATTGAATTCTCTTACAACAATAGTTATCAATCGAGCATTGAAATGGCTCCTTATAAAGTGTTGTATGACCGTAGATGTCGCACGCCTATTTGTTAGGATGTAGTAGGGGAACGAAGACTATCATGCACGGAACTGTGCAAGGAAACAGAAGACAAGGTGAAGGTGGTCCGAGAGAGAATTCGTACTGCACAAAGTGGGTAGAAAAGTTACGCAGATAAAAGGCGTAGAATGTTAGAGTTTGAAGTAGGTGACCTAGTGTTTTTAAAAGTATCACCGTGGAAGGGAATCATGCGATTCGGGAAGCAGGGAAAGTTAAGTCCGAGGTTCATCGGACTGTTTAAAATTCTGGCTAGGGTTGAAACAGTGGCATATAAGCTCGATCTACCACCAGAATTGAGCCAATTGCATAACGTATTTCATGTTTCAATGCTCAGGAAGTATGTTCCTGACCCTACGCATGTGATCCAATTAGAACCAGTGGAAATTCGAGATAATCTCTCATACCAGGAGGTACCATAGAAGTGGTTGATAGAAAAGAGTATGTATTACGTTTCAAAGTAATACCGGTGGTCAAATCATGCAGTAGAGGAAGCCACTTGGGAACCCGAGGCGTTCGACAGAGATATCAGCATCTGTTTGCAGGAAAAGGTTTGTCCCTATTTTGAGGAAAAAAATTATTTGAGGGAGGAAGGATGTAATACCCTGAAAATGCCTTAAATTAATCTAACCATGAATTAGATTAATTGAGGGAGTTATTTTTAGTAGTAGTAGCACTATTTTATTAATAATTAAGTAGCGGGAATTTAAATCAGAGGTTAGTTTGGCCTTGGGGCCAAAATGCAATTTTATAAAAATGGTGGGGGGTCAAAAATACAATTATGGAAAGTTTAGGGCTAAATTAAAATTTTGGAAAAGTTGGGATTAGTGGCATGGAAAGGTGTCGTGAGGGGAGGCAATTTTAAAGACATTTGGGCACCTCCTACTTAGAAAAGAGGTGACTAAGTACATTAAAATATAAAACAAATTGAACTTTGGAGGATTAAAGAGGAAAATGGAAAAAAAGAAGAAAAGAAAAATAGAAGAAACAGGGGAAGAGAGGAAGAAGAAAAGAGAGAAAGAAGAAAGAAAGGAGAGAGAAGAAAAGGAAGGGAAAACCCCTAAAGGCCTAAGGGTAAGCTCTCTCTTTCCATTTTCAATTAGGGTTTATATTGAATCAATTTAGATGGATATATATGGTATGTGTATGGGGTAACCTGCCGTGGGGGGTGGGTGGGGTGGCGTTGTGAATTATGTGCTGTGCGTAGGTGTTTGAGGGTGAAAGGGGAATGAAGAGGCAACCAGGGAAGCTGCTACAGGGAGGGGAATGATGTGTGAGAATTGTGTGTTTTGTAATATGAAGTGTGTGTGTGTGTTGTGTGATGTGTGTGCGTGGGTGAAGCACATTGTTGCTACGGCAGCAGTGTTGTTGTGTTGTGTGTGAGTTTGATGGTGGTAAAGGGGTTGGGAAGGGTGTTGTGTGATGGTGTATGCGTTGGTGAAAGAGGGAAGGGGTGTGTAGTGTGTGAAATTGTGTAAAGTGTTGTGTGTGTGCGTGGGAAAAAGGTAAAGAGGACGGGAATATCAGCAGCTAGGGGGGCTGCTACTGTGATGTTGGTGTCTGTAGATGGGTTTATGAGGAAGTGTGGGTGTATTGTGAAAGTATATGTGTATGTAGTAGAGATTAATGTGTGTTATGGGTGTGAAATCATGTGGGTGAGAAGGGAATTTCATGAGCGTGAGGGAGTGGGGTGCTCGGCAGTGGGAGGAAGAAGAAGATATGGGTGTGTTAAGGTGAGCTATTATGTGTGTTTAATTCAAGTGGTAATGAATAGTGACTGTAATTATAGTGAGTTATAGTCCATTTTTTGAATTTTTAAAAATAGTTCAACGCAAATTTGACAAAGTACAAAAAAGATAATCTAGTCATTTTTATGAAATCTACGACATGAAAAAATTTCAAATTTTTCCGAGGTGGGGAAGGGGGTTAAATGAGGAGGTCATTGTGAAACTTCACGGTGAATTTAAAAATAGCAAACTGACGTAGTTTCGAGTAAAAAATTTATGAGAACCTTAAAATGGTGAGATGCTTCAATATCTGAAGTTTTGGGACATTTCGAAGCCAAAAACTATTTTTAGCAGATCCGACTTCTGAGCGCTTTCTTAATTGTTGGTTTTTTTAACAAAAAATTCCCGTAGGGCTTTTTAGTGCAAAAATTGAATGGAGATGCTTAAAAATATGTTTAATATGGTTTCAGGATTTTGTTGGGGCGATGGCCGCCGGGGGTGTTTTGGTAATTTTACATAAGGGGGGTGTGTTTTAGTAATTTCCCCTATAAAATTTTTAAAGGACATTTTGGTTGGGGAATGGATGTAAGACGTTTGAAAAGTTGTTTTGAAGCGGTTTTGGGATGGTAATGGCCATTAGGGGGTGTTTTGGTAATTTACCATGTCGATACAAAAATTTTGGGAAACGCGCGCAATTAAGCATTCTGAGTGACGGAAAGCAAGGAATGGGGTCAGTACGCCTAAATGAAGGAATATTAATACTAATGTGTCAATAAGGCTAGGTTAAAGGTCCGGTGAGTAGAATAAATTGTGTATTTATGTCTGAATAGTGCTTGACTAGCAAGATCTTATTTGATTAGGTGACCCCGCTCGTTGTGATCTGAGTTTGCTGGCCACATCGACTAAAAACCAGTCAGGTGATATGATTTGCTTCGTTTAGCATACATGTCGTTGATAGTGTTGTTTGTATTGTGATTGTTGCATGGTTGATATGAGATGTCGGTGGTTGTTGTGCCAATGTCCCTCTTAGTTAGGAATATTGTTGACTACTGGTGTTTAATATTTTCCCTAGTCCACTCTGTTGATGATGTTGGGGTGAACTTCAGTTGTGGGGTTGAACACCGACTGGTTTTGTGACTGAAAATTCTTGCTTGAGTTATTGTCGATTGAGAACGTAAGGTGAAATCATTTTCCTTAGTCTGTTCAGTTGGTGTAACTTGTAGCTTGGTGGTAGCGTGGTTGGGGACGAACACTCTTGGTGAGTTCCCTTCTTGTGATAGCATCTCTTTTAATGACCTGAGACTGAGATGAACATCTCGTAATGCGGGACATTATATGAAAGGAAGGTTTGTGAAATATGATCACCGACAAAAAGGATGTATGGCGAGCGAGTCGAGTCTATCGTGTTTGGTTTGATCTAATCAGTCAGGTCGGAGTCTGTATTGCACTTGACTTTATTTTGATGTTAACGATTTTAATGGCTTGTATTTGATTGATGTTTAATTTGGCTATTACTGATTTAATGTTCACTTGCATAGTCTGACAGTCTGCTAGTTTGTCAGTCCTGTCCATAAAATGTGGAAATAATATTGTTCTGTTGGGCCTTAAAACCGCTCAGTTTGACGAAAAAAGTATCGTTTGCAGGGGCGGAACCAGAAATTTTTTTCAGGGGGTGCGAAAATTCTATCGAATGCACCCCAAAATTTTTTTTATAATAAAATAATATTATATATAGATTTTTTTAAATCTCTATATAATCACTGAATTAAACGCAATTTAAGAACTTTACTAAATCTCTATATAATCACTGAAATTAAACTATACCAATGTTTCGATACTCAAAATTTTAGAATTAAACTCTAGGTTTATGATACTTTTAACGTACAAATATATTTGTATTGACATTTATATACATGCAAAATAACTCAAGTCTGTAGCATAAACATCGACATACAAATATAAAATAAATAATAACAATAAATTAACGATAATTTACCAAAACAGTGGGCCACCCTTTCAAGCACTCAAGTCTCAAGTAGACAATACTCAACAGACAACATACAAATTCACCACGGCTGGATGCAGCTCCACCACGAATTGGGATGAAGCAACATACAACAGACAAATTCCCAGCAGCAAATCCCAGCAATTGTCCGTGCAGCAGCTCACGACAGCCGGCAGGGTGACTAGGTAAGGCACTCCGTCAAGCAAATCTGGTCGCGTGGTTGGACGACGTCAAACAGATCTGAGGACTGGTCGCGTGGTCGGACGCCGAACAAAGACTCAGAGATCTGTTCACCGGCGGAGTGCCGTTTCTTTAAGATCTGGTCGCCGGTCGGAGATCTACAAGGTGGGTTCAGACCGTTCAGTCGTGTGGCATCGCCGGCAATATGCCAGATCTAATCGTCGGTCATTACTTCCACTATCCACCGATGAGAAAGAGAGATAGAGCGCCGAGTTGTGGTCTCGGGGAACAGGGTATCGGGGATGGGGGAACGGCGTCTCGGGAACGGGGTGATGCGATTCCCGAAAACCAAAAAACAAATCCCAGAAGTGAGGGGGTGCTTCAGCCCCCTTTGCCAGAACATAGGTCCGCCCCTGATCGTTTGGCCATTATGTTGATGCTGCACTATTTAATAACTTTTGATTCTTTTATATTGTTGGGTTGATTATTATTCCCCCGAGGCTGTTGCATTGCTTGTGCAAGTGAATCCTCGTGTTATCTTTTCTGCATGATCTGCACTCATTTCTTATCTGTGTTGTTTTAGGTGGTAAGTTCGATCTGGGTGAGACGTCATGGAAGGGAAAAAAGAAGTTGGCTTGATTTATAAAAAGAGACGTAAGACGGTACCAACCATGTTTTGGGATCTAGATGTTTTATTTTAAAACTTCCGTTGTGTTTATGCTGAACGTTGTAGTTAATTTTTTTTGTAAGGATGCCTTTTGAAGCTTTATGTATATAAGGTTATGTATCTAGGGTTGCTCTGTAATCCAGCCAGATTATGTTGAGTTTATGATCGACAACTTAGCTCCAGTGACGTCACTTGGACTGAGGGGTGTCTCACGTATTTAGAGTAACAATCCTTTAAAATAAATTATTTTTTACCTTATTCATCTCTCGTGATGGAGTTGATAAGAGCTCGACTGTTTAATCAAAAGCTACTATGTATAGCAAATTCATTTTTATTTTTAAGTTATTTAAGTTGAAAGGCATTTACGTGTAGTAGGCTAATTTATATAAAGCCCAAAAATCATGTAAGTGTTACTTATGGAACTTTGACGATATGTCACGCAAAAAAAATGTTGACTCAGAAAAAAAAACTGACACAATATTACAAGAAAATTCTTGTAAATTACTCGCATTCGATAAATCGTTCGAGGTCTACCTCTAGAAGGAAGTCAACATACGTATGACAGATCGCTCTATTTTTCCAATTACCAGATTAAGTTGACTACCTCATCTACAAATCGATGAACAAAAACATGGAAAACCTCAAAATTATAGAGGTACTTTTTTTATTTATTTGTTGAAGACAGAAATGATATTCATATACAATCTACTTTCGTGAAGAAGTATATAGGTATATATACACGTCAATGCACATGAAAAAAATCCATTACTAGTTGAAGAGGTAAGTGGTCTTCATAGATTTACAACTGAGGAATTATATATTGTACGAATCGAAACCTATAATATACATTAACACATTTGTGAAGTTAGGGATGACATTGAAGCTACACTTACGACGACTACGTGTGATTCCTCTTACTTAACTATCATGTTTTTTGTTACGCGTGCACTCTTTTGGACTTCTTTAACTAGTGAAAAAGTTTATGCTTTAATACTAATGAAAGTATTGCATCATTTAAGTGCTCCATCAGATGTACCTCCTATTGTTCCTCCCCGAGGTTTTACGCTAGTGGTGTTTTATAGGATGCAAATATCAATTGAAAATTTGGATCGAAACGAGAGAAATGAACACATGAAATCAGTACTACATAATTTTAATTGAAGCTTTGTGCTTCTAGAAAAAAAAATAGTAATAAAGACTTGACAAAACTTGCATGACATATAAGAATTGCTCAATGACTCTGAATTTTCTACAAACTACCTGCCTAAAAGAATGTCATTTATCTTAACCTTAAGAATCCTACTAAAATGTAATAAGAAACATTTATTGGTCATAAAGAATAGAAATTTATTTATCAATAATAACTTACACTCGTCCGTTTGTTAATTTACATATACCATCTATCACCATTTGACATGTAATCATTGATGAAATTCATGAAGTGTTCAATTGGTACGAGAAAACCTTCAGTGTAATAATGATGAAATGATATGCTGTAACAGACGCGTAAGACCTAACGAGATAGAAGTTGTTTGCCTCCAAAATAAATCCCAGTCGATTCGGCTAACTATATAACTTTGATGTGCTATGTCACCAAGGAACAAAAGGTCCGGCTTGAGAAAGGGTCTTCGCACAAAGCAAATTCGACTGGAATAAGGTTGGATTTAGCAAAACTGCCAAATCATGGAAAGAACGGATGCTTGACATCTGTCCAACTCTGAGCAAAAAAGAACGCGAGGTTCTCATACACAGCACATGAGTGTTATTCGTGGCACTTGTCGTCAACAAGAGTATGAATATAATAAACGTGGTAAGGGCTGATGAAAACTAAAAGATGAAGGTAAAAAAAGAGGCCCAAGGAAAATTACGTTGCTCTCGTACACAGAGCATGAGAGTTTTATCTCTGGCACAAGTCAACAAGATGATGAATGTCAAAAATTTGACAAGGGCTGATCAAAGCTTAAGGATGACTGTAAAAATAGGCTCTACCACGAGTCGACAGGTAGCCATGTCAAATTCAATCAAGTTAGCTTAACTTGAGCAAGAAGGTAAAAGAAGCAAGTTTGGACACGAGGCAGCTATAGATTGGGGCGATCTAAGGCTAATGATTGGAGACCCAAGAATAAAAGCCATTATTTAACGCTGAATGGAAAACCCTCTTCAGCACCCCACACAAACTAGCACATTAATTTTTCATCTCAAATTATGTTTATCCTAAGTAAACAGTCTTAGCATAGTTGCACGAAACAACTGTTTAATTTCCTTGAACAGTTTTCAAAGTGTATTTTCCTTGAAGCATTTGTAGTATTAGAGTGTTAGAAGTTTATAACAATTGACATTTTATAAAAACTATGGAGATAATTTGCTTATATTCATTGTTTTTATACTTCATTTGATTAGGAGTAGGAGTAGGAGTAAATTAGCCTAGGAGTAGTTTAGTTAAATTAACACCAAAAGTCCTAAAGCTTGGGAAGAATAAGTCATAAGACACTGTTACTAAACATCAAGCTGTTCGCATTGGAAATTGAGTTTATACTTGGGTTCTGTCAGAAAACGGCACGTTTGCACAAGAATAACAATATAAAAATCACAAGGAGACGACCATAGCGTTTTAACCATAAACATCTTCACCATAAATAGAAGCTCAATATTTTATCACAAAAGCACTTTACAGTTTTGGAATGATATGTAGACGTGGACAAGCATAAATAAATGAAATGTAAAAAGACTTTTCCTATCTCCAGAAATCATGGCACTCCACTATTGACTAATGACACTCCCGTACTAACAACATGTGACTAATGACACTATTATGCAACAACATGGAAAGGATATATTCTTCAAAGGTATGAAAAGAGTACAATTATCGCAAAACCTATAATTATCGATTTTTCCCTAAAGAACGGAGCCTTGTGGCATCCTCCAATTCATCCAAAACATCACCTAATCTCAACTTCAAGGATATGAATGTTAATCTTCAACTCTTACATGTTATTTCATAAAATGCACCGTATAGTAATGAAAATGATTAATTACAAATAAAACCCTATAGTTTGACACTTTATGCGCATTTTACCTTACTATTTCAATTTTGGCACAATTCATCTCACTGTTTATTATATTGTGCTCAATTTACCAATTGACAGGCTGAAGTCCAATTTCTTGGACATCTGTCAAAATTCAAGGGGTAAGATGGTCAATTCATATCATTTTTCCACCCAGGCAGCCAACATCAGCATACCAACAACCACTTTAGCCACATCATTTCCTTCCAAACCAATTGCCCTAAACTTTTCTCGCTACACACACACAACACACATACACACAGACGAAGAAGAAGAAGAACCAGGTTTGGAATATCAACCCACGATCCCTGAATTGTTTCCAAACTTATAACATACCACTGAAACTAATTGCTCTAACCTTTTCACTTGAAATTTTCCCCAATTTTCAAAATTAGGGTTTATACGGTTGAAGTTGAATTGTAATGGGTTCAAGTAGCAATTCAAATGACGTCAAGTTTTACTACCACTGTGGAGAGTCTCGACCCCTACATTCTTGGACAAAACGTAATCCGGGCAAAAGATTTATGGGCTACATGAACTATATGGTAAGCTATTTGAAAATTCAAACTTTGTTATGCATTGTAAAAACCCTAACGAAATATCTCCTAGGAACTTTCATGTGGACACTTCAAATGGTTGGATCCGGAAGCTTGTGAATGAGGAAAGGTTTTTGGTACAATGGTGTTCACGAAAGTTAATGAATTACGGGCAAAGCAGTTAGAATATGATAAATCAATTTCACAATTGGAAAAAATGAACAAGCTTCTTATGGATATGAACAAGCTATTGCTTGAGAAGAATGAAGTTATTGTGAGGATAAATGAATAATTGAAGGACAAGAAATTTGCTGCTAAGTAGATGACGAGGAAAATAATGCTAAGGAAGCAAATTTATATGGCCGTGTTTGAGTTAATGTTGTTCATTTGTATCTGCTTGTTATAAAGGGGAATGACCGGGAATATGAATGTGAATAGGGGAAAACTGTTTTTCTTAGCCTAAGGTAGCATGTAAATGGCCATGTTTCTCTTGTCATTTGCAATAGATAAGTATGTAATGTTGCTATGTTTTGAGTGTAACCTATGCAATGGCAATGAATTTTCCATCACAATTTGATGTTTAAGAATCCTAATATACACAACAACAATGCCTTACACAAAAACATTCTCTATTTCATTTGCATTTCCTAGTCAAGTTACAACAGATGTTCATAGTGTTACACAAAAACTAACCATCCACAAGTACATGACTTACACAAAATCCAACCATTCACCAATACACGACTTGTATTAACTTACACAAAAACCAACCATCCACCAAATAATATAATAATCCACCACATTACATCACGTTTACAACACAAAATAACTAGCTTCAATGATGAAGGCTAGACAACTTTTTTGTGGGGTTCTTACTTTCTCTTAGACTGCCTTGTAGGTCTTTGTAGAGCATCAAGTGTAACAGCGCTACTTGTCCTTTTCACATCATCCTTAAGCCTTAGATATTAACTCCCCCCCACTGTAACTGGTTGCTGCTTTGCCTGTGCTTGCATAGGGTTAACACCAGTAAACATAATATGTGTATTCATTGGCCAATCAGTTGCATTCCATTGAGGTGATGGTGTTGTACTCTCTTGTGTTGAGATGGCACCCACCAGTTACAAGTTAGACTATAGTGAATTACTAAAGAGCATCACAGTCACTTACATAAGTAGGTTAAATTACATAATATTACCTCAATCTCTCTTTCTCTCTCTCTTACTCTCTATTCACTTATTGTGCCAAGCAATACAGAGCTCCTTTTCAACTGTAAAAATACAAGCCAACAGTTACAAGAAATTCATTACCATAAGTGATTCTAACAACATATTCATAGAAACACTTATTGGAAGTTTAGCTTTTTTCTATATCTATGCATGGGGTGTACTGGATGCATTGGGGGAATTACTAAGGGAGTTTTCAGTGGAGCTTGGTTCCCTGTTGGGCTTTGCTGCAATCAACAAAGAAAATAATGAATAAAGATAGATGATTGCTGCAATTAACAAAAAACAATATTACACATGCAGGAGTGAAGGCTTACATTTGATTGTGCTGGCCTCCCAGGCTGAGATGATTGAGCCTGTACAGTTGGCTGACCCCTTGGATTTGACTGTCTTGGCCTCCTAGGCTGAGATGGCTGAGCATGTGCAGTTGGCTGACCCCCTGTATTTGACTGTCTTGGCCTCCTAAGCTGAGATGGTTGAGCCTGTGCACTTGACTGAGGTGGTTGAGACTCTTGAGTGTTTATTGGTGCAGATGGCTGCACACTCTCAGTAGTAGCATAGTTGCTAACATGTTCTCCCTCAGCTATTTTTTCATTACCATCAACCACTCCATATCTATATACACCTTCAACCTCTCTGCAACTTCTCCTGTTATGCCCTGGTTTATTACACTTGCCATATCTAACACATATCAAGCCTCTCCTTAGCTTGGTCCCATCAGATATTGGAGCCTTTGGCTCCTCTGGTTTCCTAATTCTAGATTTCTTTGGCCTCATAAGTTGTACATGTGGTATAGGAGGCATAATTGGAGTCTTCCCTGTCTTTGGCCACATGTCAGAGCTATCAACATGATATATAATGTTCTCATAACCTTTCGTGTAAGTATCTTTTTTTTGTAATAATAAACAACAAACATATCAGGGTCTAGACCTCTATAGTAAGTAGCAACTATGGCATTCTTGTAAGGGATGCCTGTTAAATCCCATTTTCTGCACTTGCATGTTTGGCTTGTCAAGTCAACTATTCTCTGAGCCCCATAAGTCATGGTAACTTGATAAACACATGCCCTTGACCATGTTGCACTCCCAGCCCAGCATCTATCTTGTTATGTTCTAATTTCTCTTCAATTCTTGGACACAAAGGTCTCTCATGCAATGTTTTCCTCATCTTCTCTCTATAAGTAGTAAGCATCTTCATCAAGAAATCCTTAATAAACTCATGGCAAGATATAATTGGCTTATCCCTTGCACCTATGATACACCCATTGAAGCTTTCACATAAATTATTTGACAATATATCACATTTAGAGTATGTCCTAAAATGTGACCTTGACCAATGATCATCAAGTTTTTCATTTAACCATTTTCGTGCTTTCTCATAACTATCTTTTGTGCTTGTCATTCTCCTATCAAACTGCTCAACTTGAGTAACCTTTGAGCAACCCCAAAAAGTGCAGTTTAAAGGTTTCTCCTTTAATCCAGCAGCCTTCCAATTTTCATACATGTGCTTTGCACAATGCATGTGTTCTAACTGTGGCACAACTGCTTCAAGTGCATTCATTAACCCTTTTTGTTTGTCAAATATAAATGTATAACCACTGTCATTAATCCCTAGATCCTTCACAAGAATTTCTAGAAACCACGTCCATGTGCTAGTATACTCAACCTCAACAACTGCATAAGCTACTGGGAACATACCATTGTTGGCATCTATGCCGACTGCAGTGAGAATCTTCCCTTCACGTGCCCCTTTTAAGTGGCACCCATCCAAACCAATCAAGGGCCTACACTGTGTGAGAAAACCCTTCTTCAGTCCCCATATATATATATATATACAAGAAAAGACAGATTTAGCGACGGAAGACATTCCGTCGCTAAAACATCTTTCAGCGACAAATTTCCCTGTCGATAAAAAACCGTCGGTAAAAATATTTAACGATAGAATATTCTGTCGGTCAAAGTATTTGCCAATGGACTATTACAGACAAACTTTTACCGACGGATAGTACCGTCGCTAAATATTTTATAGAATTTTATAATTTTCGATGATTTTTAAAAAACATATAAGCGACGGAATTATTCCGTCGGTAAAAATTCCGTCGGCGAAAGCAGGGCTTTACCAACAGACTTTTACCGACGGCATACTCCCGTCGCTACAAGTCTTATCTAAAATCTCAGATACCCTTTTTCTTTTCTTTCTCCCGTCTCTCTCTCTCTCTTAATTATCTCTCACTGACGATATTTACTCCGGCGACCTTCACATCTACGGCAACCCACCCCCCAACGCCGCGCCACCTCCGTCGCCACCTTCGCCAAATAGTCACCTCGTCGCCACCTTCGTCTCTGTCATCCACGGCAACCCACCCCCCGACGGAATTGAAATGCCACCGCCATGGATTCACCGCCACCACCGCGGATTCCTGCCGTCCCACACCATTGGTATGTCCAAGAGTTTTAAAATTTATCTTATGGAAAAATTTTAGGTTTATGTGAAGTTTGTCTTGCAATGTGAATTTTGTGCTTGTTTATGCTTGTTTAGTCTTATTTTGTGAAGCTTTTATCTGTGAAGTTGAAATTGCAATATGAATCAGATTCCCAATGAACCCTTTTTCCCAGAGTTGTTTACTTTTGTCTAAACTTAGGTATGCTAATATGGTTTACATGTCATAATCATGTTCACCCTAAAAGGAAATAGTTCATTTTAGACTTGATTCCATCAATTATTGCCAATATACTAGATAGTGGCTAGAAGCTTTGCTTCTGGAAATCTTACTTTTAGGTTATCCAAATGAATCAAAGCGACGTTAGGGTTACTAAATATAGTTTGATTCTAACTAGTTTGCTTGGGCACTAACTTTTGCTTGCGAACGGCTATAAAGTCACACCGGTGGATGTGATTATGACCAGCTGGCACGAGCGAGCCTTTGGTAGGCGTGTTTGCTACATAGGCAGCTATAAGGGGGTGTGGGATGTATGTTTGGGTTACTGGTGAGGCCGTGCAAAAAGGGTTAATTTTAAGGCTAGGGTTTAGTCCTCCCCCTTCCCCCTAGCTCAGTGTCCTTTCTGGTTTTGTTTGTTGTATGTGGTTGGTTTAGTTTTTAGGAGCGGGTGTAATTTTAGGCTAGTATTTTGTCATCCCACATCCCCCAACTTAGTGCATGTGTTAGTGTGTTTGAGTTTGTTTGGTGGTGGTGGTGGTGAGTTCCTGCTGTCTCGTGTGGCTGTGTGATTGGGTAAAACAACCTCCTTTATTGGTATTAGGTGGGTGGTCATGTGATGTGGTGGTGCTGCTTGCTGTGAGTGCCTGTGTGGTGGTGACGTGGGTGGATGCCACAGGGTTGGGGTGATGTGACAACTTTGATAATGGTGCATGGTGTTTTCGTGCCCTCTGTTAAAGGTGATTGGTTTTTCCGAGGGTATGTTATAGTGAAGGTCATAAGAGAATCCGGTTTCATTGCTTAGTATTTTTTCAACGTTTTTTTTATGGTGGAATTCACCGATCGAATCTCACTATATGGAATAAAGTATATAGAAAGTGCAAGGAATCCATTTTTTATTGGCTTTCTTTGCTTCACATCTAAAAGGAAAAAAAATAGATTACGGGCTCTTGCCAATGGGGCTAAATAATGCATATCGCTAGTGCCTGTAGTTGCCCTTACACCATATTGATGAATATAACGAGGTGTAATTCTGGGCCCTAGCCAATGGAGCTAGTATGCCGAGCGCAACGACCGATATGATTGATGAACACAATTGAATTTTTTTATTAAAGTACTTATCACAAGCCAAACTCATAGTCAGGCCCATTAGCCAGGTGTGACAAGCTACATAGGACTATCGGAATCTGGCAAAGGCACCGGCAAGCCTTACTATTATCCTTCACATAATATGGTACCACACGCTTTACATGTGTCTGGAGGTGTCGGACACGTGTCCGGAGTTGTCCGACACTTCTTCGAGAGGTGTCCGACATGGTGTCCGATAATTAGAAATTAAATCAATATCTATGGACACCGCTGAGAAGTGTCGGACACGTGTCTGGAAGTGTCGGTGAGGTGTCGAGATGTCGGTAAGTCACGGACACCGCGTCCGATCGACACCGACACCGAAATGTCATATTTTGGTTTTATACTTGTGGACACTTCTTCAAGAGGTGTCCGACACCTCTTCAAGGGGTGACCGACACCTCTTCAAGGGGTGACCGACACGGTGTCCGACAATTAAAAAATAAATCAATATCTTTGGACACCGCTGAGAGGTGTCAGACACGTGTCCGGAGGTGTCGGTAGGTGTCGGACACCATACCGACACCCTATATGAGGTGTCGGTGCTTTCTAGGATATATGTGATTTAGTTGTAATTGTTAGACTTCTTTATATCAATTTTCATTCTTTATATAATTTTGTTAACTGTGCATTGAGCATTTGAGAATTGAGATTGTTGATTGTATATTGAGCATTTGAGAATTGAGATTGTTGATGGAGGATGGGACCCAATTGGATTGAGATATCTATTAGGTAGCACGGACACGGACACCGCGTCCGATCGACACCGACACCAAAATGTCATATTTTGGCTTTATACTTGTGGACACTTCTTCAAGATGTGTCCGGCACCTCTTCAAAGGGTGATCGACACGATGTCCGGCAATTAAAAAATAAATCAATATCTTTGGACACCGTTGAGAGGTGTCAGACAGGTGTCCGGAGGTGTCGGACAGGTGTCCGGAGGTGTTGGACACCATACCGACACCCTATATGAGGTGTCAGTGCTTTCTAGGATATCTGTGATTTAGTTGTAATTGTTAGACTTCTTTATATCAATTTTTATTCTTTATATAATTTTGTTAACTGTGCATTGAGCATTTGAGAATTGAGATTGTTAACGGAGGATGGGACCCAATTGGTTTGAGAAATCTGTGATTTAGTTGAATGGTTGGTTGTTAAATTTAGGTTAATTAGGTTAACGCGATATTTTTAACACCACCTGGAATCTCATCGTGGCTCCGCCACTGGTTATAATTAGCCCTAATTAGTCTCGATTAACCATAATGAACCCAATTAATCCTAATTAGCCTAATTAGTTTTAATTAACCCTAAGAACCCAATGAATTAGCCCAAATTAGTCCTAATCAGCCCAAATTAAACCCTAATTAGCCCTAATTACTCATATCTTAGTAACCCGTAATTAGATTAATTAAACCCTAAACCCTGAAACCTAACTAAACCCTGATTAACTCCAATGAACCCAATTAATCTTAATTGATTATAGTTAGCCTAATTAGTCGTAATTAACCATAACAACCCAATTAAGCCTAATTAGCCCTAATTATGACTAATCAACACTAATCCGCACAATTAAACCCTAATTAGCTCGAAATAACCCTAATTAGTCCTAATAGCCCTAATTTGAGCTATAATTAGCCCAAAGTACTCCTAATTAACACTAATTAGCCCTAACATATCTTGATAAACCCTAATTAGATTAATTAAACCCTAAACCCTATTAATCGTAATTAACCCTAATAATCTAGTTAGCCCTAATTAGGACTAATCAACACTAATCCACACAATTAAACTCTAATTAGCTCTAACTAGCCCTTATTAGTACTAATCAACTCTAATTAGTTATAATTAGCCCAAAGTACTCCTAACTAACACTAATTAGCCCTAACATATCTTATTAAACCCTAATTAGATTAATTAAAATATGTAACGCTAAACCCTAAACCCTAGTTAACCCTTATTACGAACCCTAATTACCTTACTTATCATATTTTAACCCACCAACCCTAATTACCCTACTTAACCCTCCTACATCCCTACTTTATCCTAATAAGCCCTTATACATCCCATAATTAATCCATATTGCCTAAAGATGGTTCAATTACTCGTTGTTTATAAACCTTGCATTACGAATATTCATTGTTATTTTGCAAAGTCCATTGGCAACGAGATGGTTCAACTCGTTGCAAACGAATTCTATTTAAAGTGGAATTGGTAACATATGCAACGATCTTTCTGCAATTTTGATATTTTGAAAAGATTCTTGCATATGTTACCAATTTCTGAACGCATGCATGCATAAAAACCCTTAGTTCCCGTTCAAATGTACTCATTACAAAGTAATGCTTTGTAATGAGCCTTTGGACAATTTGGAAAAGCTACGTGTTTATAAAACAGTGTTTCGACTCATGCTATGTGTTCTATGTCGTGGATATTTGGTACACGTTCTCATGTGTTTCTCCGGGTGCATACAGATCTGGTGTTCTAACATCCATTAAACCTTGCAAGGCAAGATTAGATGAATTTTAGAATACCTAATCGATGTCGTGTACTTGGAAAAATGTGGGGAGGTACTGCCGAATTTTCCGCAGACATAGGATTAAGCATGAGTTCTTCACTGTTTTATAAATATGTACTTTTCTGAATGGGATATGACCACTACCTATTAGAAAACGGAGGGGATATATATAGACATGTTGTCACATTCATGCATTCATATTTACATCGACCCTGCCTAATGATTGGTCATAATTGAAGGTGGTATACATTACGTTATCTTAGTCATCATGTCGGTCGATCGAAGTTGGATGAAAAGGAAGAATGCTGATGATTTTAAGGATCGCGTTGACGAATTTCTCGACTTCGCTTACGCGCATCCTGCACATGTTGACTTTGATAAGATAAGGTGTCCGTGCGGTAGATGTGAGTTGTTGCATTGGAGAAAAAGATTTGAAGTAAAATGGCATCTTCGTCGGTATGGTTTATGGGTGGATACACAAGGTGGACGCAGCATGGGGAAACGATAGTATTGTCGTTCAACCTGGCTAGTCAAGTTGAAGTTAGGGAGGAGGCACGGTATGATTACCGAGATATGATTATGAATGTTGGGCATGCTAATGTTGACTGGGGTGACGACCACGGTGACGACAGTCCCCAACAACCAAACGAGGGGGCACATCAGTTTTATAAGTTGTTGAGAGAAGCGGAAGAGCCGTTATGGGATGGAGCTCCGAAACACACACGGTTGTCTACACTTAATTGGTTATTACAGTTGAAATCAGACAACGGGCTGAGTGAGAAAGAATTTAACGAGTTTGTTACTTTAATCAAAGAAATTTTGCCCAAAAGTGAAAAGCTACCCCCGTCGTACTATGACGCGAAGAAGATGATGAGGAAACTTGGGTTGAGCTATGAGCGGATAGATGCGTGTAATAATGATTGTGTATTGTTCTGGAAAGAGAATAAGGACTTGTCACGGTGTCCAGTATGTGATCATTCGAGGTACAAACCGGACAATGGGAAGAAGAAAAACATTACATGGAAGATATTGTGATATTTTTCGGTCACACCAAGGCTTCAGCGAATGTACTACTCCTCCAATACGGCTGAACATATGAGGGCTCACTGTGAGACTCATACCAACGATGTCGATGTGCTGACACACCCAGCTGATGGAGAGGCGTGGAAGGAGTTTGACCGCAGGCATCCAATCTTTGCTCAGAAAGTTCGGAATGTTATACTTGGTCTGGACACCGATGGGTTCAACCCTTTCGGTCAGTCTAGCACGCCTTACTCCACATGGCCTGTTATTATTGGCCCGTACAACCTTCCACCAGGCATGTGCATGAAGAGGCCTTACATGTTTTTGTCGTTGCTTATTTCAGATCCAAAGAGTCCCGGCAAGGACATAGATATGTATTTAAGGCCGTTGATTGATGAGTTAAAACAGTTATGGAATCATGGAGTCGAAACATATGATGCATCTTTTAAACAGAACTTTTAGATGAGGGTTGCTTTGATGTGGACTATACATGATTTCCCCGCATTGGGAATGACGTGTGGCTGGAGCACACATGGGAAGCTAGCATGCCCTGCTTGTATGGGCGTGAACCCCGGTCATACGTTAAAGCACGGTGGAAAGCCCTCGTGGTTCAGATGTCATTGAAAGCTTTTGCCACCAGACCATCAATTCCATAGGCAGAAGGATAAATTCACTGGGACAATTGAGCGTGAGGTTGTCACATTGGACTACCCATTTGGTGAAGAAGTGCTCTCACACCTGGAGGCACTTGATACTGACATACCATACGGAAAGAGTGTGACAGATCAGAAGATTCCAGGATACGGGAAAGAGCACAACTGGAGGAAACATTGTATTTTCTGGGAGTTAGCCTACTGGAGGACACTCATTATCTGAAACAACATGGATGTGATGCACATTGAGAAGAATGTTTTTGATAATGTGTTCAACACAGTGATGAATGTCAAGGGGAAATCGAAAGATCACCTTAAAGCGAGAAGGGATCTACAACAGTTGGGTATACGCCATGAATTGCATCCTCGGACAGTCAGCGGGAGGACGATACTTCCGAAAGAACCTTACTATCTAAACAAGAAACAAGTGGAGAAGGTCTATCAGTGGGTTAAGAATTTAAGCTTCCGGATGGGTTGGCGTCCAACATATCTCGTTGTTGTAATGTATCGGAATGCAAGTTCCAAAAGATGAAGAGTCACGACTGCCACGTATTCATGGAGAGATTCATTCATATTGCCTTCTGTGGACTATTGCCACGGGTTGTATGCGAGACTTTGACTGAATTATCTCATTTCTTTTGAGATATATGTTCTTCTACGATCCGGGTGAGTAACATGGATGTGCTTGAGAAGAACATTGTGGTGACTATTTGCAAGCTGGAGAAAATCTTTCCACCTTCGTTATTTGATTCAATGGAGCATCTGTCTGTTCACTTGGCATATGAAGCTAAGATGGGTGGACCTGTGCAATATCGGTGGATGTATCCCTTCGAGAGGTAATTCTTAAATTGTTACAGTTGTTCGTTTACACTAAATGCAAAACCTGTTATCATAGGTATGTCCACCTGAATCGATTCGCTAAACTTCTAGGTTCATGTTCCATTTGAAGAAAAAAGTTCGTAATAAAGCTCGGGATGAGGGCTCAATTGCGGAGGCTTACGTAATGGAAGAGCTTGTAAACTTTTGTAGCCAATATTTCGGGCCTGATGTTGATACAAGGTTAAATCAACTAGGTCGAAATGAGCCCGGATCAAGCACAAATTTGGAAGGGCAATTGTCAATATTCAAGCAGTCAAGTAATCCGTTCGGCCGAACCTATACTCGATGGCTAACGGATGAAGAGTACAGTGCTACAACAATATATGCCTTTCTAAATTGCGATGAAGTTTCAGCATTCTTTGAGTAAGTTAATGTCTTAATTAAAAGAATTGATGTAAACCCATTGAAAATGTGTGATCAGCGAGCCAACTATATTGTTTTGCAGTGAGTTCGATGCGGATTCTTTAATCACTGATCCCGCTGGACTTGAATCTCATCGGAAATCACAATTTGTACACTGGTTCAAAAGGCGTGTAAGTCTTTAACGAAATTATATTATGTGTTATATACATTTATGTGGCCAATTAGTATACTGATTTATCCTTAATTTTTACCGTCATCTACAATAGGTTCAGTCACTGGATAGACCAGTAGCCTCCTGCTTGAAATTACTAGCTCAAGGCCCTAATAAACAAGCATCATGTCATGGATGCTATATCATCAACGGGTTTAGGTTTAACGTAAAAGATGATGACCGAACAAAACAAACCCAAAACAGTAAAGTTTTGGTCAACGGCGACTGTTATGACGAGAATTGCATGGACTTTTATGGAGAGTTGGATGAGATTGTTGAGCTAGCATATTTGGGTTCTAAAAATCGCCTGGTAGTGTTCAAGTGTACATGGTTCGATGTCACATGCAGTAGAGGAATCTGTGTTAGCTCTCAAGGGATTGTAGATGTCAATGTCAAGTCGAGACTTGCATCAGACGAGCCGTTTGTGTTTGCTAGTCAAGTTGCACAAGTCTTTTACGTGGAGGACGTCGCAAATCCCAAATCTCATTGGTATACAGTTATCAAGTCCAAGAATTTGCCCGTGACATATGACAGTGAGCTAAACACCTTTCAAGCCGACCAACCACATGTCTTGTTACCTGTTGAGGTGAACAACGAGGAGGACGATCTTCCTCTTCCAACAACACTTCATGTAGGAGAAAAAGTCGTAGATGATGACGCGGAAGACGTGGAAAGTGTTGAAGCTGATGTGACTGAGTCTACTGATGAATATGATGAATTAGAAGATGAAGAGGTCGACGAGTCCCACGAAGAAGAGGATGACGAGTCTAGCTATGAAGATGATGATGATTTCCAAACTGAAAATGATTGACTTGTACTGTTGTAACACCTCGAAAAATATGTAGTAACATTTTAGTACTTGGTTCATATATTGTGTTTATATACTCGGTTCATATATATAAAGCTGATGATTTTTTCTACCAAATTTTAATGTGTTAATTCCTTACAATTTATCTATACAAAGTTAGTTATGGATAGAATACGGGCTATACATGGCCGGGGTAGACGCCGAGCTGCCTCATCCCCGGTGGGTCTTACCTTGTCATTGTCCACTGATGACGAGGCACAGAGTGCTCGCGTACAGTAGACGGGGCCCCAGCTCCCGCTCCAGCCTCAGTGCCTGGGGCTGGAGTTGGGGCCCCGTCTACTGTACGTGAGCTGGGGCCCCTTGGGTAGAACCCACAGAAGAAGGAGAATCAATGCGCATGTGGGAGGAATCGACGTCGGGCTGGGGCTGGGGCTGAGGCTGTTGCCCTAACCGTTGCCCCAGCCCGACGCCGATTCCTCCCACACGCGCGTTGATTCTCCTTCTTCTGTGGGTTCTACCTCAAGTATAGTTGATAACAGTGTTTAGTCAATTTTCGCTAGCCTTATATTTAAATTATATTTGAACTGTATTAATGTCTGTTGTTTGTAGGATCTCGACGAGGCCGTAGCCCGACCTGCGGGTACGCATCGACCCCCAGTGTAAACAGAGAGTTACGCTCACCCAAGAGGGCCAGTAAGTAAAAAAAATCACATCATGCCTTATATTGAAATTTTTGGGTGTCTTAATTTATATTTGAACTGTATTAATGTATTTATTTACTTCTTTGGCAGGATCCTGGAGAATCAGGCGAGGACGAAGATCGGCGTTCTTGTGAAGGGCCGATTCTTCGAGCCACAGCTGTACTGGAAGGACTGGGATGCCGAGACAAGGGAGTCCCTGTGGGAGGAGTGGCTGGTACGGTTAACGCGATATTTTCTGCGATAGTATTTGTTTAATTAGAATTTATTATTTATACTAATTTGTGTAATTGGATGCTTTGCTGGAGGGGTTCACGTTCGACTCGCCTGATCAGCAGGCACTGGGACGGCAGGCCTTTTTTGCATACATCAGCAAGAATTACCGCTGATGGCTGCACGACGCACGGGACCGGGCGAAGAAGATGCTGCCCGAGGGTGCCCCGATGACGGAGTTGAAGCAATATCCCCCGCATTGGATATCTCCGACTGTATGGGGGCAGATGATTGATCGGTGGGTTACGGATCCAGGCTAGGACGCCAAGAGTAAGAGCGGGGCCGAGAACAGACATAACAAAGATCTGACGCACACGAGGAGGTCGGTGGCACACGACATCATCCGACACATGAATACGGTCAAGCACCCAGACCTGGATGAGGATGAGATCGTAGCTCTGACGTATAATCAAACGCACGTGTGGAAAAAGGACAAGGACGAGGCGCACCGGGCGGGCGACTATGTTTCAGATATTGCCCGGCGGATCGATGTAAGTTTGAGTCAATTTATTTAATTCGTTAATTTTTTGTCTTTCTATTCAATGTTTGTTGCGTTAATGCCCTAACATATTATCTTTAAATCACTATTTTTGCAGGCCTTGTATGAACAACTTATGGGGTCCGAGCAGCAGTCTGGACAACCATCAGCGTCTACTAGTATGGGTGCGAGTACTGGGGCGTTGAAGTGATGGCTGGATACACCTGAGGTCGTCAATCGATCGAAAGGCTGCAGACACAGCCTACCTAGCATGACTGAACGTGCCGTGATATGAGAGTCCCCACCCCCTGTTGCCCCTCCATAGACACCGACTGCGCAGCGTCCGTTGGACGAGAAGGAGATCTAGCACATTGCTACAATGGTGTTGAGGATGATCAGGGAGCAGGATCAGCAGGGCACTGCTGCTGGGCATGCCGAGCCGGCTCTAGAGCAGCAGGATCCAGATCCGGGACTTGGTAACCCCTGATGAGCCCCCTCTCATGCCCTCCTAGCTTGTACCCCCCTCCCGGCTTGTACTTTTCTCCCATCCCCTAACCGGTTGTACATTTTATATTTCGTTATAGTAAATATTTTTTAAAGTTATATATAGTTGTTTTGTGTCTGTTGTAAGGTTAAATAATTGTTGATCGATCATGAATTATTTAACCCTAATGTGCATTTGGGGATTGTGCCTTGTTCTTGAGGCTTGATTTTTTTATTATAGGTTTGGGCATTAAAAAAATAAAAAAAAATATTTTAATTTTTTTTACTTTTAGCGACGGATTAATTACGTCGCTAAAGAGTATACCTAATTCTGAACTTTTAACGACGAATATTCCGTCGTTTAAAAGGACATTTAGCGACGGATATTCCATCGTTAAAAAGTTTATTCTGTCGCTAAATATTTTACCGATTAAATTATTTTCAAAAAAAAGAAAATAAATAAAAATACGTGAAATACAATTAGCGACTTCGGTCGCTAATGAATAAATAATTCTGTTGCCGAAAGTCCAATATTAGACGACGGATTTTGAAATTCCGTCGCAAAACTTTTAGCGACATGCTTTTATACGAGGGACTTTTAGCGACGGTAAGTCCGTCGCTAAAACTTTTAGCGACGAAATATAGGCCTTTAGCGACGAATTTCCCCATCGCCAAAGGCCTTATTATATATATATATATATATATACACCTACCCTCTAAATTACTGGTTGTGCTCTACTATTATCTACTTGAATCTCCACAGTGGTACTCGAGTTGGTTTTCTTCAACACCTCAACATAGTCCCATAACATGGCATATTGCTCCCTCACTTCCCGTTCAATCAATGTTAGAGTCCTCTTCCTAGCCCTATACCCTTGCCACCTTGAAACATCAACCACAAAGTCCTCCCTAGCTGTGCTAACAAATGACTGCACTGGCCCATCATGGTTACTCCTCCACATGTTCTTATATTTCTCAAAAAAAAAACTTAAACGAAGCATGCTTAATTTTATGACTTCTTCTACAGATATGTGTTGGATACCATCTTTTTATCTGCACTCTCCCCATGCTTTATTGAAGTCAAGCATTCCCATTTACACCCAACCTACTTATCACAGTGAACCCAAATCCTATTTACTTCACTCTTCTTAAAAACCATGTGTTGTTTGTCATGCTTAATTGCATGTGCCTTCACAGCTTCTTTAAATTCATGAGCATCCTTAAACACCATATCTACTTCAAAGTCTATTTCAGCCATTGTTTTTGCATCCCTATACTTCAATTTACTAGGCTAAAACTTTGGAAAATCAGGCTTCCATCTCACATTACCATCATAAGACCCTTGCAAGCTCTTCATGTCATCAGAGTCACACATATCAAGGTCATTTTCATCAACTCCTGCATTTTCACTATCCCTAGTAGCCTCAGCCCTATCAGTTTCCTTCTCAGCAGTACCAACACCAGTAGCACCCACAGTACCAACTTCATTAACATTGGTGTCAAATAGTTCTTTAACATCTTCAGTCATTTCATAGTCACTATCACAAAATTGTACATTTATGTCTTCCATATTCCTTACATCTTCATTACCACCATCTACCACTGACTCAACTTGAACATCAACTGCATCATCAACATTAGCATCTTCATTACCATTATAGGGTTGTGACTCAACCTGAATATCAACTCCCTCCTCAACATTAGCATCTTGATTACCATTATAGGGTTGTGACTCAACCTGGACCTCATCTTCCTCCTCAACATTACCACCATCTGCCTCTTCTTCAAGATCATACATGTCAACCACGTCAGCCTCATTGTAGTCAACCACATCTGCCTCATTTGGATGTAATGGTGCTGGTAAAGGTAAAGGTCTAGTATGTTGTATAATGAACAACTTTAAAACTGTGTTATTCACAAGCAACCTGTAACATGTACTAACTACATCCAAATCACAGCTTAAATGCACTAAGCCATCCTCCATATTACTTACAGGGGTTAGGTATAAAAACCCTACATAGTCTATATATCCTAACCTATCATTCATCATATCCAACATAAACAAACCCATCTTATCTACATCAACATTGTCAAAATATGTAAGCCTACCCCCCACATATCTCTTCTTCCCAATAAAAGAATTATATCTGTAATACCCCAAAATTTTCTTTTCCTTGTGCGAAATTAATACTTTTGATTAATTAAGTTTGTGGTCTTTTGTTAACATTAAGAAAATGAATTGGGACTGTTTCTAAAATTTTCGGTTCAATGAAAGTGGTTTCATTCGAATCAAAACTTATTGATTATAAAGTTTTTGAGTTCTGAAATATTCGGTCGAAGGAAAATAGTTTGGCTTCGAATAAAAATGGTTTTCTGAAGTTTTAGTCGAATTTAAAAGGTTTTAGTCGACTAAAAGTGTTTCGGTCGACTAAAAAGTATTTAAATTGTGTAAAAATGGTTTTCTGGAGTTTTAGTCGAATTTAAAAGTTTTAGTCGACTAAAAGAGTGATTTCAGTCGACTAAAAGTTTAGTCGATGAACAGTGATTTTTGAACAGTACTATGAACAGTAAATATGAACATGACTTTGAACAGTAAATATGAACAGTGTTTTTGGAAAGCTTCGACTAAAAGTGAGTTTTAGTCGACTTAAAGTGTTTGATTCGACTAAAAGTGGATTTTTAGTCGACTAAAAGTATTTTAGTCGACTAAAAGAGAAAAAAAAAAAACAATTTCATTCGACTAAAAGTTTGTGTTTTAGTAGACTCAAAGTGTTTCATTCGAATACAAACTTAAAATTTTTGTCCCTCTATATAAATAGTGTTCTATTTTCATTTCTAGCCTTTTTGGGTTCTCTGTTTCTTTTCTTCTCCTTTGTACGAGAGAGAGAGAGAGGAAGAGAATGAGAGATTGGAGAAAATGGCTTGGAAAATTTGGAAGCTCTAAGGAGGAGCTTAAGGATTTGTGACTCTCAAGAGGCTTGATTAAGGTAAGGGTTTACTTTCGAAATTCGAATCAGCGATGGACCAATCGCTCATGTAAGTCTTTAGATTCTTTTGAAATCCGAGTCTCTTCATATGGGGATAAATGATTCTTCATCTCGTTTTTGTTTTGAACTTTGTTAAGAATGACTTGTTGTCAATTCTATGATTTATGAAAAATCAAATTCCGTCGGATTTGTTTGACCTCAGAATATTGACGTAATGATATCGTCGTTTCAGTGATTTATGATCGTTATTATTTTCGTGAACTCCACTTATTGTTTTACGAGTTCGTTGTTTGATAATGTGATTTTGAAACCTTTGATTATGGTTTGATTTGTCCGATATTTGATAACGGTCATTTTGAGATTTTGTTTTGGTGACCTTATGAGCCATGTCACAGTGTATGTGACTTATTTCCGACTTACCCACGTGGATTGAAACGTGGGCTAGCTCAAGGGAGTTGAGCTAGAGATCGCGATCTTACTTTTCGAACCGGCCTCATATGTCAGGAATGACGTATGTGACCACTTTCTGAATGGCTCTCTAGTGTCTGTTTCGATAGTATCTGTTTCCGAACTCAGATATATTTTGGCATATGATATTCGGTCTGACATCTCTAGTGTCTATTTCCGTGCTCTGATATATTTTGGCATATGATATTCGGTCTGACATCTCTAGTGTCTATTTCCGTACTCTGATATATTTTGGCATATGATATTCGGTCTGACATGTCTAGTGTCTATTTCCGTACTCTGATATAATTTGACATTTGAATTTGGTCTGACCTCTATTCAGTCGAAATTGGTGTGCCTTTGAAATATTGTCTTTCAGATATAATTTGACATTGAAATTGTGTTTGATGTCCATTCTGTTGAAACCTTTGTGTCTGTCTTTGTATTCAGAAGTGTTTTTGACATTCGAAATCTGGTTTGATTATCTGTTCCGTTAAAACAAATTTGGTGCTTCCAAAATTTCGTTTCTCTGTTATCTTTGGGTTCCGACTGATTGGTCCTTTGAGCGACCTTACTGGGCATTTGGCTCATTCCCTTATTGTTTTTCCTTTCAGGAGGTTAGTATGTGGAATTTCAGATTTGAAGGGCTAGCTGTGTGACCAAAGTTAGCTGCCTTATTTCAGAGTTAGTATTGACATTTAAGTGTATTTAATTAGGACAAGTTGGTATTGTTTAGGTTTTGTTTTGAACTCCGTGTTGGAGTAAATTTTTGGATTGTATAAAGTTTTGAGCCCTACGACAGTTATTGATGTACTCTTGAAGTTATTAGTGAATGCTCTGATTGACCGTGTGGGATATTATGATATTTTAAGGTTTTCTGATTTCATTTGGGGGACTTTCGATATTGTTTCGTTTGGGTTTTTAGTGTATGCTCTGATTTACCAATTTGAAGTCTTCTGATAATTATGGAATTTTATCTGATCTCTGTATATTTGGCATTAACGCTCCGTAAATAAATCCGGGGCGTTACAATATCCACCATGGTGCATTTTCACAGTCAACAACCCATCCGTAGGCTCTACAATAATATACAAAATAATTCACAGTAAGAACATGCAAAATAGAGCAATGGTGCTATACTTAACTAAACAACCATGGTCAACCCAAATGGCAGAATAAATAAAGTAACATATACATAAACAGACATTGTTTAATTCCAGACAATAGAATAAAAAATTATCTAATAATTAAATAATAGCATTCTGAGTTCGAACACAAGAATATTTGAATCATACTAATGCATCGCTACCCTCCTAAACGGCATGGCGTACAAAAAAACCCTAATTCTCTAATTGATAAACTGTTCGAAAACCTTAGTTCTCTAAGCATATAAATAAACATCTAACACTTCATCCACATGTTACATACTGTACGCGGGCGTATACTGATCTTCGTTGAAAGGGGGGTCTCTGATCTCGAAGAAACCCATCGCTTATCCTTGTTGCTCCTTAGAGATGTCAAATGGGCCCGGCCCACGGCCCGGCCCTCTTATGAATAGTACATGCCCAAAAATAAAGGGCTTTGGACCTGGGCTTGGATCAGGCCAAGGTTTCAGCAAAAATGGCCCGGGCCAGGCCCGGCCCAGAAAAAGCCCGAAAATGCCCCAAAATTGGGCCCGATTTTGGCCCTAAATTGGCCCTTTTCTGGCCCTTTTTCTGGGTTGGCCCACTTTTTTTCAAATTTTGTTTTCCTTCATCCCCCCCCCCCCCCAACGGCTATATTCTCCAATAATTTCGAAAATTCCATTTTTACCCCCCCCCCACAACTATATAACGGCTAGTTTGGAGGGTATTTTGGTCCAAGTTAATTTGTTCAAATCTTTTAAGGTTTTTTACACTTTTATCCTCCCCAACAACTATAAACGGCTAGTATTACTTCAATAAGAAATTTGAAGCATTCCTTATTAGAAAAAGGTTAAAATGCACTTGGTTTGCTTTGGTACTGTGGCTTGCATGTGACGGCAATTATTGAGGACAAGAATATTATTCTTTGATAGCTTAAGTTTTTTAAATAGCTGTTCAAAAACAAGGAAATTGTGCATCTTCATCTCCGCATAAGCGCATTTTTTGGTTGGTATCACACACATCTAGGGAGCAATAATCCTCATAGCAAAACAAAGTCTCTACATATGAGAGTTATTAACCATCCTATATATATATATATATATATATATGAGAGTCATATATATAGAATAAAATTTTGTATATGAGACAAAGTAGAGAGAAAAACTGTTACTCAAAATCTATACTTATTGCTTAAGATCATCTAGGGAATTAATAACTATACTCCAAATTTAAATTCTTGTAAATTCCAACTAGTTTTTAGTGGTACATTATAATAAATAAAAAATTAAACTTTAGTGAAAAAAGTAAAGCTTAATAGTATAAATTTGAAATGAACTGATTAGGATTTCAAAATATATGCTAAAACTTTACACCAAATTAAACTAATAGTATAAATTTGAAATAAACTTCTTATAATTGAAACTTCCGAAAAATGCTACTTATAAATTATAATGTTAGTAGGCCAAAAAATGCTTGTCAATATTACACCAAATTAACATGTATCAATCTCAACCAATTAATTTGATGTGTTTTTGTTGGCCATCGACGCAAATAACTAACAAAGAGTTGGGAACCAAAAAAAAAAATTTGGGCCCGGCCCTAAATATTGGGCCTAGGGCCAGGACTTGGACTGGGCCCATATATCCAGATTTTAGGCCCAGGCCGTTTTTCAGTCATAGGGCCCGGCCCCAACCCGTTTCTGTTGGAGGCCCGTTGGGCTTGGGCTGGGCCGGCCCAAGCCCGGCCAATTGACATCTCTATTGCTCGTCATTGTAATGCTTCAATCTGAGTTCTGAAAGCATCTTCTACAGATGTTGGCGATATCACCAATGTTCGATGATCCCTCTGTTCGTCATTTTGAATTTGGGAATGAAATGAAAGTGTGCAAGAGAAGTTTGGTGACTTGAAGAGACGTCTCAACGTGTATGAGAACGTAATTTGGGGCTTGAATTGACCATCTACCCTCGAATTTTGACGGGCGTCCAAGAAATTGAAATTCTGTCTATCAATTGGTAAATTGGGCACAAATTAACGAACAATGAGACGAATTCTGCCAAAATTGAAATAGTAAGGTGAAATGTGCACAATGTATCAAACGATAGGATTTTACATGTAATTAATATAATGAAAATGTGAACAAGTATAATCAAGTCAGTCCTATTCACACATCATTAATAATTAATGGCACTCTTATACAACAACACATGATTTTTAATGCACTTAATAGATGAAAAATGAAGTCCCCAAAGAATTAATTTCTCGAGATCATCCACGACATATAATTAGAGAACCCTCCAAATAGTTTAATTTGGCTCCAAGGATGACAGAGACAGGAGTCTCTCGTTAGGACACCAAAAACGCACCCATATCGACCTTTCCCAGCCATCACTTCTACGACATATATATATACCCATTTCCCTCCGCGCACATATCGTCTCTCGGAAGCTTCGCATTCCTGTCCTCCTCAGATCTCATCTCTCTCTCTCTCTCTCTCATCATGTGCTATGTTTCCTATTCTCGAGTCTCATGTTTAAAAGGGTCAGGACCATGATTCTTTCTCGCTTTCTCCATTCTCTTTATGAAGATCTAATCTAAAAAGCCTATTAAAAGCTGTAAGAAATTCCTGTTATTTTGCCTTTTCATTTGTTTTTCTTTTCATTTCTTGGACGCGTTTACTTTTGTGTTTGTTCCCTCTGTTGGAAGTAGCTCAGTTATGTTATCAGATCTCTATTTTCTTGGCTGTGCTGTATGTTAGTTGCGAACATTTCTATGCCCTTGCTAGGGTTTTATTGAATTTGGCGCAGTTCCAATTCACGGGGGATTCTTCTTTTCTTGGGTTTCTTGGCCTGTTTGGCGAAAACTTCAATACCCACCTGGTTGGTTTGCAAGAAGAAAGTGCCCTTTCTTGTTAACCTCTGGGCTTTTTGCTTTGGTGGGAAGAGATTGTCGGTCTTTCAGTATTGGGTTATTGAGTTGGTTTGGAGTTTTGATTACCCATTTGGTTGCTTCTTTAATCTGCCAAAATTTGAGCTTTGAGGTGCTGTGTTGCTTTGATTGGGAGGGTATTACCAATTCTTGGCTATTAGAGTTATTGGTTTCTTTTACAAGGTTTGGAGATTTCAGTTATGGATAAGGACAAATCTTCAAACCATGGTGGAGGTTTACTTCCTCCGTCAGGGAGGTATTCAGTTTTTCCGCCGTCTGGGAACAGCTTTAATGTAAAGCCAGAGCCGTCTGGATCATCTACATTTCCTCCATTGGGACCTGGGAGCAGTTCAGAATCTGGTCGTTTCGGTCATGGGATGTCTCCGGATTCTAATCGGTTTAGTCATGATGTCAGTCGAATGCCGGACAATCCGCCAAAGAATTTGGGACACCGACGTGCTCATTCTGAGATTCTTACCCTTCCAGATGACATTAGCTTTGATAGTGATCTTGGTGTTGTGGGCGGGTTGGATGGACCTTCGTTCTCGGATGAGACTGAGGAGGATTTGTTCTCGATGTACCTTGACATGGATAAGTTCAACTCCTCGTCTGCGACATCTTCCTTTCATGTGGGTGAATCGTCGTCCTCTGGAGTGGCTCCAATGTCTTCAGCAGCAACTCCTCTGGTTGATGCGGCCCAGGGCTCTAGTGAGAGGCCCAGAGTTAGACATCAGCATAGCCAGTCGATGGACGGGTCGACTTCTATTAATACGGAAGACCCTTCCTCAGCTGATATTAAGAAATCGATGTCTGCTGCTAAGCTTGCCGAGCTTGCTCTTGTTGATCCAAAGCGTGCTAAAAGGTAGAGCTTTCAGTAAGCCTATCTCTTCTTTATTTATATAGATAATTATGAATGAGCTGAATATCAACAATGTTTCTTGGCCTAGAAAGCAAAAGGGAAAGCGATGAACATGATAGAACTCATACAGTTCCTTACTATTTGGAACTCCTCCCATTTGCTATCCATTTTCTTTTTCTTATCTCGTTTTCTGCTTCTATATATTGTTGCTACCACTTCAAGTATATTTTAGCAATTTCATGTTTAACTAATCGTGCAATTTTGCTGTTGTTTTGATAAATCAAATTCCATGTGAAATTCTTTTGCTATTTCCCAGAATTGTGAGTCATAGAGTTCATGAATTGAAGAATCTATTGAACATTTTGAGAAATTGATTTGTTTTACCAAATGACAACTGGGAGACAGAACAATTACCTTATGTATGATGTAGATAGTTATCCAAGAACAATCAAAAACTGGTAAATTGTTTGAATTTAACCATATGAGCAACTATTGACAAAATTAAATCTTGTTTCTGTAAATTCTTTTGTTACTCCCTCCGTCCCAAATTATTTGATCATGTTTGACTTGCACGCTTATTTAGGATATGAGTCATATTTTATGAGTTTCCAATTCTACCCCTGAGAGGGAGAGGGAGAGGGAGAGGGAGAGAGAGAGGGGGGGGGGGGGCGGGAGAGAGAGTAAAAAGGGTAAACAAGACATAAATATGATCAATTTTTTTTGGGATGAAGGGAGTATTCGTTAGTTTTTTGTTGTTTTCTTTCAGATAGTATCCATTGCTTAATTAGTATTCAAATATTTTCAATGTATTACATTTTTACGTTGGTCCTAGCATAAGTAACCTTCCTATCCTGATGCAGTATAATAATCTAGTTAGGATCTTACTTCATCTTCATCATTGTTTTGGTTAGTGCATAACTTCTATAAGATTGTGACAAGTTACTTCAAAGGGATTTTGCAAGTAGAAAAATGTAGGGAAAATTGGGCGTGGGAGGGAGAAAAATATTCTGTGAAGTTTTGGAGAGGGATGGAAATGTGCTTTCGGCTCCTGAAAAGATTAGTCTAGGGATCTGCAATAGCAATATTAAAAGGTTAAAGAGGCAAAGAACTGCATATCAGAGAGAAATACACAGCGGCTTTGAGAAGCTATTTTCCAACAAAAGATATACAAGCACGCCTTTTGCATTCCTGGACCCGCAGGGTATCCAAACTTCTGATCTATGATATGTTATAGTTCAAACAGACTTGCATATTCTTAATGATATCAGGTTCGGTCTACTGTTTATAATTATGTCGGCCACTGTTAAATGATGATTGATGATTCATATTTTGAGAGTGATGACATCCCAGGAACAGGTAGCTAACTATCATACTGAGAAGAGCTTATACCATCAACTCCTAACTTGTCTGGGGGGAGTGTAGTTAATAGTCTTATAGTTTGAGGAAATGTGAACAATCTATGAGGAGAACTGTAGTGTCCTTATTGATGAGTGGTGCGCTTCTTTTTTGTACCTGAGATCATCATCACCAAAGCCTTTTGTCTCAGACTTTTAGGTGTTCCATACTCTCCTATTGATAGCAATCAGGTGTTTTCTCACTAGATTCTCCTTGCAATTGCTTATCTGTGTCAAGGGTCGTTGATCTGTCCCAGCATGTAGCATTAGCTTGAAAAATAAAATGACCATTTTTAAGTTAGTATAGGACTGATACGAGGTCACTGCTTTGAGCAGAAAAACTTGCTTGAAGTTGATCTCTGCAGCTATATGATCTTTCATGCATTGCAAAAAGTATGCTTCTGGTGGTTAGCCTCAAGCTAATAAGGTATCTATTAAGCTTAGGTATGGCTATAAAGTCTTTCCGCACCTTAAGTTTGTTTGGGGGTAAGGTTTGAAAAAATAGAGTGAGCTTACCACATTACTTGATCCACCATCCCAGCTCTTTTGAACAATATAATAGTGAACCTTGCTGCCTCATACTTGGCTATCGATGGCAACCTAGATCTTTCTCATCATTGAACATGCATGGACAAATTAAGCCAGGAACAAGTTGGCTTATTAGGTAGTCGCTATATAATTTCTTGGTGGTATTTTCTCAAAATTGACCCGCGTTGTATTTGCCCCTTCAATTGAGCTATTTTATCTGCTTAATTCTGGTCACAAAGCACTACTGTAATATTCTTTCGTGTATGTAATGACAAGCATGTAGCTTCAAAGTGATAAGAAAGAGGGTTAGTGTTTGCCCCTTATGTTCCCCGTGCTCAACTAATATGTCTTCATGAATATCCTTTATCTAGTTAATCCAGTGACCTGCGATGCATGGCTTAAATTGAATGAAATGTGATAAGAAAGTGGTCTTGTGTGCTTCACTTCTGGCTCTAAGTTAAATTGAATGAACTGCTGTAAGAGACTATCTCACAGATACGAACATGATATTGGAAAAACAAGAAGACGAGAAGTTGTAAATGCAAAAATAAGATTGTCAAAGTAGAGGAGTTGCAATCGACATGCTATATTTATTGGGTGTTTACGTGCTTTTAGAAAAACAAAAAGATGAGAAGTTGTAAATGCAAAAATAAGAGTATCAAAGTAGTGGAGTTGCAATTGACATGCTTTTTTTATTGGATGTGTGTTTCCTTTGGTGTTGTCTTTGGGGAGAAACCCTATATTGGGTATTAAGTTTTGATATATCGATACTGAACATGCGAGACATGAGAAGCTTAATCTTTTTTTGTCCAGTTCTGTTTTTTCGCTGGAAACAATGTCATAGATATAAGCAGTTCCGCCTTTTAATTAGTGGTTTAATTTAAAACCTGTGTTTAAGCTCTATAATTGTCGAAGAGTTATGGGTTTACTACTTGGTCCTATCTTGTATTTTAATCTTAGTTGCAGGATTCTCCAATTCTGGTGACGCTCCCGCCCCGGAACCTCGCTCCCGACTCTCGCACCCGTTCCTGCTCCCACCCAAAAACCCACTATACTACTCGCGCTCCCGCTTCGGAACCTCGCACCCGCTCCCGCTCCCACCCAAGCTTTGTGCAACTAAGGTTTTAATCTTGGGGTCTTCTACCGTTGTCCGTTTCATGATTTGTTGTGCTAGTCTACAATCCTCCTTGAGCAGCGGTTTGACTGTTGATGCTCTTTGCAGTCCTAACAGCTTTGTTGGGTGGGTAAGTTATGACGGGAAAACAAGTTTGGCTAGTAGTCGGCATTCATATATGAAAGTTCTCTTCCTCGTCTAGTTTTAGGGTCGTTCTAGATTCAGCCTCAAAGGGTTTGATCATCTTACTTAACATTCAACAACCTCAAGAAAAAGGTTGCAGCCCTTATGATTCTGTCCTAGTAGGGTTTATTGTTTGAGTTGACTTGATGGATATGTGCAGTTTTGCCTGTTCTTGAAGAATATCAATGTACTTTAATTGCACCCCTCCTATTCCTCTGCCACCATCATCACCCAAAAAGATAGTATGACAAGAATCTCTCTGAGTCTTTGACAGAATATTACTCCCTCCATCCCAGAACTTTCCGTTTTACACTGTCCCAAGAAACTTGTTCGCTTTTTAAGTTAGGATAGTTTTATTAATGTTCTTCCATTTATGCTCTTATTCTAATTTTTCGTTTCATCTCTTTCTCTCGTTTACTCAGCCACTTTCCTCTGTCCTCTCCTCTCCTCTAACATAGATTCAACAGCAACTGGATTTACAGGTGTGGTGCATAGCCTATTGATTTCTGAAATTCCATTACCTTCTGTTAAGCAAGCTTGCTTGCATTCTTGAAAGGACAGCTACTTGTTTCTCTCTCGTCTTTCCATCCACCAAATTTCTCCACAGTTCCCACTTCCAAGTTCGTCTTTTACCACCATCAGATTTCTCCACAATACCCATTACCTCCTGTTTCAGATTTCATTTTCAAGTAACGGGTGGTGATTTCCAGATTTTATTTCCAAATTTAAAATGGGTGGTGATTTCCAGATTTGATGTTCAAGATTTCTGGATTTGATTTCCAAGTTTAAAATAGGTGGTGATTTCCAGATTTGGTTTCCAAGTTTAAAATGGGGGGCAATGTTAGGGTGTTGTTTGATTAGGATGTCGGTGATAGTTGCATGTGGTGGTGATGTTCCGGGGCTTTCGCCTAGGCAAGGTGGGTAGTTGTCAGGCATTCGCCTAGGCTAGGCGGGTGTTCAAAGGGCGCCCACCTAGGTGAAGTGGCGTTCATCAGGCACTCGCTTTGCCATCATCGTCGTCTCCTTCAACCACCATGACTGCCACCTCCTTCAACCATCATCATCGTTGCCTCCTTTAACTACCATCTATGCCGCCTCCTTTATGCCCTTATTATAAACTTTTTTGAACAGTTGTCCTTCTAATTCACATAACTGCATTGATTTGTTTTTAGATTTTGATTATCAACTAAATCTAGCTAGATCTGGTTCAACATTATATTAGAAGCTCTTTCGATCTCTGATGCAAGTCGTAATTCAGTATATAAGCAATGAAGTTGTGAGTTCTGTGAATTGACATACATATAAATGCAATATAGAGAGAAATAGAGTGGATAGCCGGAAAAGAGAGAGGGGGGGTATATGATATGCAACGGTAAAATGGAGAATGACCTATATTTGACCCATTTCTCAAACTTTGTGCCAAGTCAACTAGGAGCAATTCTTTTGGGATGCAGGGAGTATTATATTAAATTTTAGCTGTTTGTGTACTTAACTCACATTTGTATGTCCTCCCTATGCATAAATAGGATATGGGCAAATAGGCAGTCAGCTGCAAGGTCAAAGGAAAGGAAGATGAGGTACATAGCAGAGCTTGAAAGGAAAGTCCAAACTCTCCAAACAGAAGCGACAACATTGTCTGCTCAATTGACTCTGTTACAGGTATCGTGGTTCTTCCTCTCAGAGTACTTGCAAGAGTCCATATCTAGTGACTTGTTCTATGACCTAATAATTCTTCATTTTTTGGCACTGATTCCGGCAAACTTTTCTGCTTGTTCAACTTTAGTGGGATAGTTTCTTGAAATTCTTTGAACACTAACAGTTTGGCTGTGATAATAATATGTTTTCGTTATCTGTTTTCAGAGAGATACAAATGGTCTGACTTCTGAAAACAGTGAACTAAAACTGCGGTTGCAGACAATGGAACAACAGGTTCACTTGCAAGATGGTAAGGGTCTTTTTGCACTCTAGTCTGGGAGCTGATATGGTTCTCTTACTTTTACTTTCCTTCCGGTCTCTCGTTGTCCTTCATGTCTATCGACAGTGACATAAGTCTATCGACAGTGACATTTTTATAATTTATACTTCTCAATGTAGCTCATAGCATGAAAGTGCGAACGAATACCAATTTTGACTGAATAAGGGAACTTCGACTACCTGAACCTTAAAAATGGTGGTGATATTAACTTAAAAAGTGCTAACGAACTATTCTATATGGAATCGGTGCAAGTGTCCGGGTCGGATTCGTGTCCAAGTGTCGGATTCATCTAATTTTTTATAAGACAAGGGGACACGGGAAATTATTCATACATATTGATACTTTTAGTTATTCCTAAGGGAAAATGGTGTTTTATGTATAGCACATGGTTTTAATTGAGAACTTGGCTTATCTCAAAATAATTTTATAACGACCAAAAAGGAACACTATAGGATAGTGCTCATGGTGGCCTATCTTATGAGATGTGTCGGACACAGATCCCATGCCCATGTCCAAGTGTCGAGTGTCCGACATGGATACTTTCGGCATTCTGAAGAGTCCATGTAACATAGCTAACGAATGGAGTACTTGCAATTTGATCTGCAAGAGTTGTCATCAGCTATAGTTTTCTACTTCTCTATTTTTTGTTTTCTTTGTAACTCAATTGTTTTTTCTTGTTTTGGCAATTAAAATGAGTATCACTGAAAGGCAAAAAATGAAAATGTTGCGGTTCTCTTTGTACGTCAACGTTTGCAAGTTTTGAAATAGGTTTTTTAGCCTGCTTTCTGGGTTTAAGTGTAGACATGTAGAATAAGGGCTCCAAAACATTTTCTCGCCTTTGTTTTCTTTATACTATATCTCAGCCACCCAACTTATGTTAATCAAAACTCAAAAGAGAACATTAGAACAAACAAGAGACGAAACAGTAAATGGTGAACAAGTAGGCTCTTATTTTTTATTGATTTGTTCTTCTCTGGCTTTCAATATAGGTACGAGTTCTTTAGGTTGATATATAGGTGGACAGATATAGTTTGATATTTGGTGAGTAAAGAAGGGGGATGTGGTTATCATAATACAGAACTTGGAAACTTAATCATCAAACTCATACATGGGGTAAGTATGTAAGTAAAATTGCGGTCAGAAGGGGCCTGTGGATAAGTTACTGCTCACATGCCTGCCTGTTTTTTTGGAGGTAGAACTGTCACCCATTTAGTGTATGTGGGCATGATAATTCTTCCTTGACCTCTGAATAGAAGATGACTTACAACAGTTTTTTACATTAACCTTTGGGGTACTGAACAACATTTCTTTGCTTGTCTTTCTGGTACAAAGCACTCAATGATGCATTAAAAGAGGAGATCCAACATCTTAAAGTAGTAACTGGCCAAGTCGTTCCTAATGGTGGACCTATGATGAACTTTCCACCATCCTATGGAGCCAACCAGCAATTTTATCCCAACAACCAGGCTATGCACACTATGTTAACTGCTCAGCAGTTTCAGCAGCTCCAAATTAATTCTCAGAAGCAGCAGCAGCAGCAGCAGTTTCAGCGGCATCAACTCCACCAATTTCAGCAGCAGCAGCTGCAGCATCAGCAACAACCACCTCAGCAACAGCAGCATCCACAAGAACAGCAGCTGCCACAAGGTGGGGATTTGAAGATGAGAGGTGCCATGGCGTCTGCTTCAGACTTCAACCCACACACATCAAATGATTGAGGAGACAAATTGGCCTGCTTGTCTGGTATTTTAGATGATAGTTGTTGTCAGTTAGATTAGTTTGTCCTAGATACATCTCCTTTTATCACATCTTCTAGGCTCTGAAATTGGATTTAGTTAAAAATGGATTCGTTGGTTGGCTATGTTGTAGACTTGTAGAGAGATCATCTTCTCCCGTTGTGGGATTAAAATTAATTGACTATTTGTATCTAAATACAGTCTGATGATTTTGGTCCCAAGTTTTAGGTTCGTATAGCATCCTGCATCTTTGATACATCCGTAGTCTACTGCACAGTGATTTGGCCATCAAATGAGAACTGTTCCAGAGAAATTATTACGCACTCTTTAACTGCCACAAAGGTAATCTGAGGAGAGTTATTACAAGCTTTGGACTTGTTCTTGTTTAAAGCATCTGACTTGGCAGTAATGTAAGTGAGTTCTCTCCGTTGGGGGATATAGTTGCTTCAGAACAGAACCCTGTTTTACCTGGAATCTATGAACTGCATAAATGTTCTTATAGATTCTTAAATGATGATGCATCTCCTGCGAGTGAAAATCTGCTGTCTACAATGCTTTTACCTCCATAAACCACTAAATATAAGGCATCACAGGGAGTGACAAGTTTGGAATGCCAAATTGTTGATGCAAGTTTGGAATGCATACACGAGTAACAACTGTTCTTGCACCGCGCCCCGCTCCCTGTGCAAGGGGGGTACCTTTCTCACCGTCTACGATCCAACTGTTAAAGTTATATACCAGGTCATCAATCTCAGTCTCAGTGATACTTATTTCAAATCGAGAGAGCTTAACAAGGATGAAGGAAGTGTTGGCTGTGGGTTCAAGAAGAGCATCGTGATGAAATTATGCACTTGGTATATACTTTTTGTTTTCCTAGGGAGGTTTTCCGAGGTATAAAAGAACGTTTATACATCAAATCAGAACTTTAATATGCATCACAACACATTTTATAGTTGCAATCTTTTAAACTTCAAGCTTTTACGTTCTTTTTTCGAGGCTAGCTTACTAAGCATTTCGGAAGTATCGAGTGAAAAGAAAGAAAATAAAAGGGAGAAAACAACATAAAACCATGAGTTTTGGATGGCAGAGCACATTTTCACTTTCATGAAAAGGGGAAATAATCTCACGGGGCAAATCAACCGGTAAACGTTTCAAATATTTTCTTGAGATCTTTGGTTTGAGTTGCTTTGGGAGGGCGTGGCTAACCTGCCCTTTTAAGTCCTTGGAAAGTAGATTTAAACACCATTTGGAATTAATTCTTAAAAGTAGATTTTGATTGAATCAGAATCAGCTTTTAAAATCAATTTTAATCTATTTTACGCATAATAGATTAAAAGTTGCTAAAGGTGTTTGGATAAAAAGGGATTAAAGTAGGTTTAGTGCAGCAAAATTACCACATAGTGTATTCAAACTGAAATTGAGCATCTAATGTTGTTTATATATAAGGATATTTTGGTAAATCTCTCGGTCAAGCATGATTCTCCAAAACTGATTAAATTTTAATCCAAAAAAATGAGGATTGTTGATTTAATCAGTTTTGAGCACATTGAAACAAATTTAATTAGTTTTTTTTTTGTGCCAAACACTTCAAAACTGATTTAATCTGGATTTAATCAGGTTTGACCAATCTAGAATCAATCTCAAACACCCTCTTAGTAAGATTTGTTGCAAGCCATCCTAAAATGAAAAAATTTAGCAGCTATCATAATTATAGGTAGATAGTTACGACTCTCCGTGTAGCGACAATTAGCTGCCTAATTAAAAACTCTCCCACTCCCTCAAACTACGTAACTGCATTTTCATGCATCTCCATCTTCCTTGAAAAGCTCCAACCTGCAGAAACTACGTTACAGTGTCATAGTCTGGAATTTTTTTTTTTCACGATCTGCATTTCTTTTTCATTTCAGTGGTAAGCTCTATTTGGCTTTGCGTTTCATGCATTCCTTTAGTTTTTTTCCGCCCCCTTCTCGTTTCAGCTCTTTGCATTTCCTCTGAAGAAACTAATCTGCAGAAACACCACAACGCGCATCTCCCAACTGCCAACTTCCATCCGCTCCAATTCTCAAGCAGAATTAAAGGTGTTTTTCTTTTTCAATTCGTATCCGTCTATCTATTTTAAAGGTGTGACTTGCAGACCACCAATCGGCCGGCGTTGTTGTTGGATTGGTTGCTGGGTATGTTGGGTTGCGGCGACGGCGGTGGTTGACTGTTGGCGAAGCAGTGTTGTGGCCCAATTTTCAAGATCAGCCGGCGGTGGCGGTGCGGGATTGGCTGCCGGGTATGGTGGCTCACGGCAACGAGCGGTGGGTGGCTGTCGGCGGCAGTGTGGTGTGAGTTGTGTACATCTGTTGGGGGGTGTGTGTGTGTGTGTTTGTTGGTGGCGGCGAGTCATCTGCTCCTGCACACCACTGCTGATGTGTGAGTTTGGTTGAAGAGGGATTTAAGGTGGAAATCCAGCTTAATGTGCAGACGGGTGGGAGCAGAAGGGGTCAAAAGAATGTGCAGGAGGAGCTCATGGGTGTGATAATTGCACTTTTCTCCTCGAGGACTATATTGGTTGTCTTTAGGATTAGGTTTAAGACTTTAGATTGTTGAGAGAGATGTGGTTTGACTTTACATCAAACGTGGGCAGGCTTCATATTTTGGAGTTTGAACTTTTGATTAGCTCTTTAATTAGTTTAATATATCTATACCTATCTATATATATACTATATATAATGAGAAGTTTATTTTTGGTGTAATATCATTTTTGGTGTTACACTGAGAGTGATTCTGGCGCTGACACGTTTCTATTATGAGGACAAAATTGTAAAATATAATTACCCACTCTCCATAAAACCATTAGCTACAAACTCCCACTCTCTGCAGGTAACTACCAATTTTCTTTTTTACATTTTCTTCTACATTTCCCCTTCTCCCTCAAATCTAAAGAAAATTCAAATTACAATCTGTCAATTGCATTTGTAAGCGACAGTGGGTAATAAGGTTTTAATTTGGTTTGGTTTAATGCCAATTATATGTGGGCTATTGATTTAGTACATTAGACTTTAGATATGAGATACAATTATCTAAAAGTAAGGAGTTGGGTTTCTAACTTTTAAAGAGCAACGACTTAAATTCACAATTGGGAAAAGTGCATAAACCACGCTCGTGGTTTGGGTCAGTTGTAAAAAGACCCCTACATTTTCAAAAGTTTCAAGAAGACACCTGAGGTTAAAAATGTGTTGCATCCGTCAAGAAACGTTACGGAATCAACGAATTGTCTAAACTACCCCTGTATATAACAACCTTGTATGGTTTCTGAAACCCTAACATTCAATCCAAAATTTACAAACTCTCTCAAAAAGCCCTAATTTCTCTCCCACAAAAACCCCTAATTTCTTCTCAAATCCTACCAAAACCTAACCCTAGCCGTCACCCTCGCCAACCAAAGCTCACTCACCACCACCGCCCGTCTGCAACCACCTAGCCTCGTCACCTTCGGTGCCATCAGCCTCATTACCGTGCACTGCCAGCGTAAGCATCTTCATTGCTGGAACACATTTGCACCGCTTGCCCCATCAACCACCACTTGCGCTGCCAGCCCCATCAACAACCTACGATACCGCCAGCCCCGTTACCGTGCACCTCCGGCGTCCCTTCATTGCCGGAACAAACTTGCGCCGCCAGCCCACCAACCTCCACTTGTCCCGTTACCATGCGCTGCCAACCCACCAACCTCCATTTGCGCTAGTACCGTGCTCCGCCACCCCCATCAATCCCGTCTTGCTCCATCGCCAAACCCGCCATCGAGCCCAGACACTTGCACCACAGCCACCAGCCCCAATCACCCATCGGGATCCTAGTCCTGTCCACCATTTAAATGAAAAAAAAAACCCTAGATCTACAATTTGGAAGCCACAAATTGATTCACCAGAGCAATGAAATGGAAATTTTATGAATAATTTCTGTGATTGATGCAATCTGAAAATGAAATTGGAAATTGATTTAATTGTAATTAAAAGGGTGGGGTTTAGAGGTTTCATACCTTATAACGGTCAAAGAGATCTATCCAAGGGCAAAAACGGGTTTCCAATGGGTATTTGGCAATGCTACTTGCCATCCAGACGCGTTTACCCCAAATGCTGTTTAAAGAGACGGGTTTCTTGACGGATGCAACACATTTTTAACTTCAGGTGTCTTCTTGAAACTTTTGAAAATGTAGGAGTCTTTTTGCAACTGACCCAAACCACGAGGGTGGTTTATGCACTTTTCCCTTCACAATTTTCATATCTTTGAGTTTTAAGTATTTGCTAATGTTTAAAAAACAAACAGTTGCGGTAATCGATTCCTTTTATGTAACGTCCGATACTTTTAATTTTGTTATATTGCTATCGCAACCGTTTGTGAATCCTAATTCCGTGATTTAAAACCATGCTTGGAGATCAAGTTAAAGTTTGTATGTGTTCCCAACCTACTTTGGTCGCACCTTATAGGCCCACTGTGGGTCTCAATTCTCATGACACGTCGGCACATTCAACGGTCAACTGTTCAACGCTGGTCAAATCGACGCATGCTCAAGTCACGTGAATTGCTCGTGAAGCAACCTTGGCGTGCCTTCCCCCTTGGGGGGTCGGCCACCTACCTTCATGACCGACGATCGTCACTCGCGGTCGTGCGCCGTAGTCTCACAGTGGTTCGCCTTCCCCCTTGGGGGGTCGGCCACCTACCTTCATGACCGACGATCGTCACTCGCGGTCGTGGGCCGTAGTCTCACAGTGGTTCGCCGCCTCGCTTTGTCGTCGCGGCGACCGTCGCTCGCCGCCGCGACGACAGTCGCTAGCGGCATCGCGTCGTTGCTTGCGGCCGCACGCCGTCCATACAATATTGGCTGTCACCCGCGCGTCGTCTCTACGACGCCCACTCATCGACTCCACGACGCTCGTCACCCGCGGTTGCTCGCCATCTCTGCGACCCCCGTCGCCCGCGCTCGTGCGCCGTCTTCGCGACACCGTCGCTCGCGCCCGTGCGCCGTCACCTCGCTCACTCCGTTGCGCCCATGCGCCGCACCGCTGATACAGCCGCGCCCCATGGCTCTTCATCACACTACCATGCTCCTTGCATTGGTCCATCCTTTCACCACACCATGCGCACCTTGCCTTGGTCATGGAACATGCTTTGACCCACTCCCCGAAGTGTGCAGCATCCAGCGGGGATAGGTGACTCCTCCGAGACACTATCTCCGCCAGGGAGCTTTTGAACCCCCCTTTTCGCCAGGTAGACGGCTCCTCCAGGATGCTACCTCGGCCAGTCGGGTAGACGGCTCTTCCGGGATGCTACCTTGACGCGCTCCGAGTGCTCCGGCACAAGGACTCACCCACGGGAATAGGCGACTTCTCAGGGACACTATCTCTGCCAGGGAGCTTTTCAACTCCCCTTTCGCCAGGTAAACGGCTCCTCCGGGATGTTACCTTAACGCGCTCCGAGTGCTCTGGCACAAGGACTCACCCGCGGGGATATGCGACTCCTTCGGGACACTATCTCCACCAGGGAGCTTTTCAACTCCCCTTCCGCCAAGTAGACGGCTCCTCCGGGATGCTACCTTGACACGCTCCGAGTGCTCCGGCACAAGGACTCACCTGCAGGGATAGGCAACTCCTCCGGGACACTATCTCCGCCAGAGAGCTTTTCAACTCCCCTTTCGCCAGGTAGACGGCTCCTCCGGGATGCTACATTGACGCGCTCTGAGTGCTCCGGCACGAGGACTCATCCGCAGGATATGCGACTCTTCCGGGACACTATCTCCGCTAGGGTGTCTGCATGACTGGCCTACGTGCTCCGGCATCGGGGGCTTCATCAGCACCCCTAAGGACTTCTGACGCTGGACCCAAGCATCGGACTGTGACTGTCGTCGTATATTCACCGTGCGCCATCACCTTCGCAGCATTGCCACCCTCAGGCTCTATCTGGGAAGCCCTTGGTCTCTACCCTTGCTGTGTCCCATATCAGCACACTTGACATCTGACTCGAACTGCATTCCTTGTGGCACCTCCACGTCGACTGCGAACCCACTTTCCTTGGCATAAATATAAAACCTAACTCACAGATAATATAATTACAATTTCTAAAATTAACCAAGTTTGACCGCAACAACAGTGTCATACAACAATAAAATGGTAATTCTTTTTTACTTTATCAGAAACCATACAATAAAATATTCTTGCCCCATATATTGAATCAAACACCAAAAAAGTAACAGAGTCGCACTGCAGCTCCTACAAATAACTAAAACGGGCAACTATATACAAATCCATGTATGTATGGAAAAAAGAAAAGTCAATACCAAACACACTCTAAGTTACTTTTGGCAGGAACTGCAACAGATCCGCTGCATGCAAAACTGCCCCCACGTACGATAGATCAGAGGAGTCCCCCCCCCCCCCCCCCCAATCCCCACGCTTTCCCCCCACCCCCTATAGAAGCATCCCTATAGAAGTGTACGAACAGTTCAACGGAAAGCTCAACAAAATCTCGATTATCACGGAACTCGGGCCACCGTGACACCCCTTCAAATCCCCTCGGTCGAAGGAACCCGAATTGGGCATTGGCCGCCCAGTTGGACGGACTCGGAAAGCCATGGAGGGTGGAGCCAGGAACAAGTTCACGGAGGTGGTCATGCAGATGGCGGACCAGAGCCACCTCACGGCGGCACAGAAGGGCCTCCTTCAGCAGCATCTCCGCCAGTTCTTCTCCGATTACCGCACCCCTAGTCACCCCCCCTACGCAGCAGTAAATACTCTCTCTCTCTCTCTCACTCACTCCACACACACCCACCCACCCACACGCACAAGCGCACACTTTTTGTTGTAATAGTACCTCTATGTTTTAATGGTCTTTTCTCTTTTGATTGTTTGGTGAATTTTAAAATTAGTTGTAAACACTAAATCTTTCTTGAGTATTGGCAAAAAATTCCATTGGAAAAATCCGGAGGAACGGAGTGATAAGATGCAGTTGTTTCCTGATTTGTCAGTTGTACACATACTTTTAATTGTTCCTTTCCCAGTAAACTCCCAAGTTGAACAAGCAAGGGCACATATATATCGCCATTCATGATTTTGTTCCCTTTTTGACTTGCATCCAAGTTGAAAACAAGATTTTTACTGAGTGACTGCAATGTTATCGTATACTGTACATGATTGGTGGCATCTTAGCTTTTGGTGGGTTGCTAGTTGTACGAAAATCGCTCAGATTGGAGCTTTTGTATACATATTAGACGTTAGCTTCATGGAAAGTACATTTCATAATATCAGCTAATTTCTTGGTACTTCTTGGCCACATTTCATTACATCCAAATCAGTGTTAGAGCCTAGCTCCAGAGATGTAGATTCCATTCATCAATCGCAAATATTTATGTGTTTTGCTGAATATTCTATAGTAAGAAATTGTCTCCTCGATCTATTTATAACATTAATGCAGACATCTATGTCGCTCTTAATTTTCAAATATTAGGAATTAAATTATACTGCCATTCCAAAGTAGCATGGACTGGCACTTTTAGTTATCACTGTTTCATTTTTTTTTTTTTTTGATAATATGGAGTTGAGCGACTAGTATGGAACTTAAGGAACTTAGGTTTGACTGTGTTTTTGCTTGTGGGAGAGATTTTTTGCACTAGGCAAGTGTAGGCAGATAGATTTGTTTAAGGCTTAACTTTGCATGGTGCAATATGGTGCAGATGATACACAGGGCGATAGTGGAGCTGAATGAGAAAGGGGGTTCTAGTGAGGTTTCGATCTCGGACCATATCAAAAGGAAGTATGCTGATTTACCTTGGGCTCACTTTACAATGCTAAAGCATCATTTGGCGAAGCTTTGTGATTCTGGGGAGATTTTTCTGACTCCTAAAGGGGGTTACTTAGTTGCTGGGGCGAAGGTGAATCTTGGTATGAAATCTAGAAATAGATTCAAAGGGAAGCGGCTGAAGAAAAAGCGCAGGCTAAGTAGGGGCAGTAAGAAAGATGAAAGAAGAAAAGTTGCAGTACAAACTGAAGCTAATGAACAACTATATAAAGTGATAGGCAAGGAAGTAGATGGAAGGAAGAATCAAGCGGTAGAGGATTTACCTGAAACGGAAAATGGCCGGGTCAAAGGAAAAAGTCAGCAACAAACACATGAAATTAAAATTGTTGTTGAACTGGGTCAATCACAGCCGCATATGGAGAATCCACCAAGTCCTGAAGTGCCTCCAGGTTTTGAAGTTTGTTTGGAACAGGGTCAACCTCAGGTCTGTATGGAAAATCAGCCAGAAGAATCAAGTCCGGAGAAGCCTCCAGGTTTTGATTTAGCAACTGTTGAGGAAATTTTTGAGTCACTGAAGCAGCTAGAATTGGAACCTGGATCCGACACAACGAAGGGAGAGATAGAAGAAGAAGCACCTGAACTGGAAAGTAGCCCGCCCCGGGGTCATGCGATTTTCGAGGATATGATGCCAATTCAGGTTCTTTTGAGATACATTCGACTTGAGTGATGCTCTTTTGGTTTTTCTTTATGTACCATATTCATTATGCCCATGTTAATCGCAGGATCCACAGCTGCAGTTAGAGGTTCAAAATCCTGAGAGGCTTCCGGGGCTAAAACAGACACCAGAGAAAGTAGCAACTAAAGTAACACAGCATCGAAGAAAACTTCGTAGTTGGCAGAAGTGGAACTCATCTCAGCCAAACACACCGATAAACTCTGTCGAGGCACCCCCGCCTTCCCAGCACCAAGAACCAGTAGGGGAACTAAAGCTTCCAGGGCCAGCAGAACCATTGGAGAAGCCAGAATTCCAGAGCCAAGGGAGGCCTCGTGAAGAAAAAAGTGATACAGTTACCGTTCTATGTCCTCGATGCAACAGTGCGGAAACAAAATATTTGCGCTACGACAAAAGAAAGAATATGCCTAGGAACTTTTGTCGAAATTGCCGAAGATCTTGGACTGTGGGTGGAAGAACCTACAAGAAGGATAAAGGAAAGGTTCCTATGGCTGGCAAGCATACCGTTGTACCTGCACTGGCCTTAGAGCTGCAAGCAAAGGAACCGCGTCCAAAACTCCGAAGACGGCGAAAGCAGGATACGGCACAACTAAGCACGATGACAGATTATCTTGAGGCACCCCTGGTTTCACAGCGTACTCGTGAGCCAAAGCCAGATACAAACGTGGTGGAATCAACCTGGCCCATTAATCACAACCAACCCGAGGAGCAGCAGAAGAAGGTAACAAAGCAGCGAAGGCCTCGAGGCTGTGGGCGACCTCTTAAGCTGGAATAAGCTTGTGCCATGCGTATGAAAGCGGAGGAGCGGGATTCCGGCCATCACTCCGGGGAGCACAAACTAGTTGATGCCATAAAAAAAGCAACACATTCATTGACAAAATAAAATGCGGCAATAGAGCCACACTATTGAGTTTAACTCCACTTAAACTAGGGTTTACTCATGACAGTGTGTATCTGTTAAGATCTTCTAGCAGCAAGAAACTCAGGATTAAAGAGACCAAGTGGGCATGAATACCTTATTCTGCACCTAACCCCACCATGGGCCATCACACACACACACACACACAACATGTTTATTTGTGTATCGTTTTTGGAACGATCCGTATTTTTTCTGAATAAGTGTTGCCTTGTGATGTTTAGCATTGTCTTACTTGTTAGGTGTCGTCATGCCATCGTGATATATACCTCGTGCTTATTGAGGAGTCATTGTTGATTACTTCTTTGATTAATGACATCTCGTGATACCTATTATCGTCGTGCTTGTAATGTGTAACATATTATCACAACACGTCGTGCTAGGTGACAAAGCTTTGTCCCGCGCTTCCTAAAAAGTCTATAAATAGCTTTATGCTTTCCGAACTCATTTCTAGTCATCTACGACACTCATCAATTGATAGATAAGAGTGAGAGAAGAGGCTATGACTATGGAAGAAGGATCATACGGACTATCTGGAGGAATTGTTTAATTTAATTTTATTTTGGTTGTGAATTCTTCACTGGTTTAAGGTAAGGGGGATTACATAGCACTATTTTTTTTTATACCACGTGATTATTTCTTAATTTTATTGTACTCTTTAATACTATTGTCTTGAAATTCCTCTTGATATACTACTCTTTATTATTGAAACGCATATATATTTTGCTATTTGGAACATGTAATTTGATTGAGTGATGTGAGCTTAGGTGCTTGTGTCAATGACAACATTCCAGTAATTTGTTCGCGTGCAATATTTTGTTATTCTTATTGTACAGCTTGGCTCACGGATACAGCTTAGCGGAGGTCAGATGCTGGAGTGAAAGTGGTTCCTTATAACTTTAGTTTTACTAATTGTTCAGGGTACTGAGCCACGATTACATTGATTGATTGACTTGCGGATATTGTTTTCCGTAATTGTTTAGCACGTTTTATCTCATACATTAGTGCTATGATTATTCAACTTATTAGGCCACCCAGCTCACCCTCCATAATTTACCAATTTTTAGGCTGATGATTATTTTGGTGAGCTAATGCAAGAGGAGATTTTAGCGAGACTTATACTAGGCAGTTTAATTAAAGGAAACTAATTCCTTGCCACCGCTTACAACCTAAACTAACTTGTCAGTACGATCTTGCCGTCCACGCTGTCAAGATGGGCAGCTCAGTCCAATTTTTTTTTTATAAGTTGTCCTTGCATTCGCACCATAATATAGTGGACGTCTACGCAGACAAAGTCACAATCCGCTCCATTATGTAGCAGACGACAACTTCACTTAAAAAAATAGCGAAATGGGCCGCCCATTTCAACAGCATGGGCGGCTAGATCGAGCTGACAACTTAAGTTGCCATTCCTGTTATCGACTCTCTTATTTAAGAAGGTTAAAAAGTTATGCAAGTACAACTAATTGTAAAGTACACCAAATGGTTAAAGAGCGCTATAATCTAAAGGGGCAATTCAAGCGGTAAAAGTGACTTTTTTTTTTTTTTGGGAGATCTTTGGTTTGAGTCCCTTTTGAAGGGTGTAAATCCTTTTCGATGTAAGTGCAAGCTGGCTGTGATTTACCTCATAAAATGTGAAAATAAGAATTTTTTGAGTATAAAAAATGGTGGGATCGTAAGGCTCTGATCTAATCGGCAGGGAGTATTGTGCATCGAGAACTTATAAAGCCACTACGTGTATCTGAATCTTTGATTCTCGCATCTACGCCGGTGATAAAGCGCATAAAAAACTGGCGTGAGTTGAGTGTGTTTGGAACCTTAGAATTGATGGAATTTCGTTTCAATTTCTCAAATTTTGTTGTTTGGAACATTAAAAAAAGGAATTGGAATTGGATTTCATGGGATTTGACTGGATTTGTTTCTATAGTGTGAAATCCGATGAAAAATGGTCGGATTTCATGGGATTTCGATTTACTTGAATTAAAAGTAATTATTTACCTATCTTACCCTTTTTTCTAGATTTCTCCAACAATGAACCAACCACCACCATCTTCATTGCCGCTACCACCATACCACTTTTACTACCACCACCAGCACCACTACTGCCACCACCACCACCGGCACCACTACTACCACCACTACTGCCACAACCACTACTGTCGCCACCACCAACGTCGTTACTACCACCAGCACCGCCGCCACCACTACCATTGTTGATGCCGCCATAACCACTGCTAACACTACCGCCACCGCCACCACTACAACCACCACCACCTCCACCACTACCATCACCGCCAACACCGCCAGTACTGCCACAACTACCACTGTCGCTGCCACTACTGCCACCATCACCACCACTGCCACCACTACTACCATCGTCACCACTACTGCCACCACCACCGCCACTACATCCCCCACCACTACCGCCATCGCCACAGCCAGTACGGCCACCACTACTGCCACCACCGTCGCCACCACTACTGCCAACCACCACCGCCACCACTATTGCCACCGCCACCACCACCATTGTCACCGCCACAGCCACCATAGCCACCAATAATGCTACCACCACCACCGTCACCACCGCTACTGCCACCACCGCCACCACCACTATTGTCACCACTACTGCCGCCACCACCACCATCACCGCCGCCGACATCACTATTGCCACCATCACCGCCACCACTATTGCCGCCACCACTACTGCCACCAGCATCACTATTGGCGTCAGTTGACGGCCACCAGTTACACCTTGTTACACCTCACTACCACCACTACCATCACTTGACCACCCCACCACTTCCACCGTCGATGTTGCTACCCCTTGCAGTGCTGCCACCATCACCATGTGGTGGCACTAGCACACTTGAAACCACTTACCGTAATTTATTTTTCATCGTAAGTCAAAGGATATAAATGTCTAAAAATTTATAACCTTTCAATTTCCTCTGTTCTCCAAACACAAAATTGGAATTCCGTGATTTGAATTCCCTTTCGTTCTAAACAAAAAAAAAAGTGAATTGAATTCTAAATTCAATTTCAAATCTGAAATTCAAATCCTAAAAGAATTAGTTTCAAACGGATAGTTAGTTTTGTGAAAATAAAGAGTGAGTTTTGTTAGAAGTGGAGCATTCATTCCCAGCACCGCACACACTTTAATTATGCTGCTCACACCAACGTGTCCGTGCATGCTAAACGGTCTCCGCGTACGATAAATAAGACGAGCCGCCCGCGCCCCCATGTTGCAAGGCATCCCGTACAACAAGTGTCCCAACACTTCGACAAAATCCCGATTAATCACGGTACTTGGACCACCGTCGCAACCCTTCAATTCCCCGCGGTTGAACGAACCCAAAATTGGGCATTGGCCACCCAATTGGACGGACTCGGAAAGCCATGGAGGGTGGAGCCGGGAACAAGTTCACGGACGTGGTCATGCAGATTGCGGACCCGAACAACCTCACGGCGGCACAGATGGGCCTCCTTCAACAGCATCTGGACCAGTTCTTTTCCGATCACCGCACCCCTAGTCACCCCCCCTACGCAGCGGTAAATACTCTCTCTCTCTCTCACACACATGGGTAACAATGTACTACATCTATCCTGGGTATTTGCAAAAAGTAAAAATTTCGACGAGGAAAATCCAAAGGAACGGATTGATAAAATGCATTTCGAAATCTTAAAGATACGATTTTTTCTGATTTCTGACTTCTACATACACCTTTAGCTGTATAGCGGTGGGTGGGCGGGGCGTGAGAGGTGGGGTTGAACTATGCAATTGAGTTGTGGATCGAATTTTAATTTGAATTTTTAAACACTCAATACTATCTACACACTCCCTCCATGAACATTTGTTGCTGAAGGCGTGTAAAGGGTGACAAATTTTCTTAGCGAATAATCAATTTGAAAGGTGTGTTAATAGCACAAAAGAGTGTCAATAGCCCCATGGTTAATTGTATTACAGCAGTTAATCTACTTAGTATATCAGCATCAGTACAATAATGGTAAGTTTAGGTCATGACAAGCCAATGTTGACGCTCCAAATCACTAGTTTAAGTAATCCTTGCGAAATCAACCTAGCTTAGTTGCCAATGCACTTCTGGTCATGTATGGACAGGCGAGATGCATCTTTTATAGGTTTGTGATTGTTAATGCGAACTAGTCCAGGTGACCAAATTGCCCCATTTATTTGGAGTGGCTTTGTCCTGGCGAGTTATAAATTGGTCATTTGGACCGAATCGTCACTTTTGGTGTCGGACCATAAAATTCGTGCAAAAAAGTACACATACTTTGGAATTTTGGCCACAAAAGCTGTGATGAATCAGCACGCCTATATGTGTATTTATATTTGTATATGGGTATATGTACTATGCAGAATAAGTAGTTTTTTCTTTTAACAGGATCATAGGCACTGAATATGCCATGTTTTTCTTCTTCTCTAGTCTGGGCAAGCCCTAGTTTACTAGTTGTCAAGTCGCCTCGTACGTCTAAAGTTGTAACTTTTGAAAGCAGATTTCGAAGTAATTGTTAGATGCTTCTTCTGTACCAAAATCTGAGTCTTTTTCCTTTGGGAAAACACAGAAGCTTCATTGTACTTTCCAATAAAAGACATTAATATGGCATCAGTCATCCTCACCCTTTGCTGTGTTGGAGCGAAAAAATATTTGAACTACTAGGTAAAGGTAAATTTGGACTCTTAGAATCTTCCGTGCAGGTTTGACTTGCAAGAAGGGGAAGTATGCTACATGGGAGTCTTATGAATGATTGTTTGTCAAGCTTCATTATCTTATCCTCCCCCTTCCCCCTTCCGGGACAGTTTGTATATTTCTCTCCATTCATGCATGTGGATTTACTTTGCACCTTCTGAATGTGGTATATCAAAGCTTATAAGGTTTGTGCTTGTCTAACTGTCATTGGAACGAGTCAATTTCTTGTAAACATTGTCAGAGAAGAAAAATAAAGGGACGCATAGAAGGAAAGTGGAAATGATGAAAAACTTTTGATTCCTATAGTCACATGTTTCATTGCCATCTTTGAAGGAAGAAAAGGTTTCTCTATCACTTAAATCTAAAACATTCGGTTTCTTTGTTCCTTTCCAAGTAACTCCCAAGTTGAACAAGCAAGGGAAAATGTTGTCGTACATGATTTCTTTCCCTTTTGGACTTGCAATCCAACTTCCAAACATATGACGTAATTACTCTTTAAAAGACGTTAATTTTTATACTTGCAAAATTTGAACAATTCAAGACGCAGGGTACGGTATGCATATGTATGTTCTATTTAGCATGGCGGCTTGACATATGCAGCCAGGTTAATTATGACAATTATATGTTTTGGACAAGATGCCCATGTTATCTATTATGAGACTATAGATAGGATAAGTCGCTGATTCATTGACAACATGCACATCATTTTTTGAAAAGGCCGTTTACATGATTCATCTTCACAAAAGGCATGGTTCTGTAACACATGTTGGGAAATAACTTTCAGCTTTTGATTTTTGAATGGCTAATATACTCTTGGATATATTTGATTAAGCAGAAAATAGAACTTATCAAACCATGCATTTACGTAGAACTGATTAATGCCTTCGATTAATAATTGTAGATGCCACTGCATTCTGAAGTCAGTCCAATGCACTGGAAGGGATCCTTTTTTCGTCCTTAGTGTAATCACTTCATTTTTTCCTAAGATTCCTCTTTCCCGTTCAATGTACTTTCTGATTGTGGAATAGAAACAAGATTTTCATTGAATAACTGCAGTCTATTATATGGTGTACATGGTCTGGTGGCATCTTAGCTTTTTGTACTTTGCTACCCGTGCGAACATCGTTTGTATTGGAGCTCTTGTACACGTTAGATGTTAGCTTTGTGAAAAGTATATACCCTCCATCGTGTAGAACCTTGCATCTCAACTCTCACGGGTTCTTGTCGCTATTGTGTGTCTCTTCCCTTCATCTTGTACTTCATTCGCTAGTGTCCTTGTCTCCCCCTTAAGGGTCGATCTGTTTAAGAGGCCTGAGATGGAGGTTGAGCCCTGTGGAGGCATGTTTTAGCGGGTTTGGAGTGGGGAGCTTGAGGTTGTGGCTACGCATGGTGTGGTGTAGGTGGTTGTTTCATTTGATGCTCGGGTGGTTTCTATTGTTGGTTTTGGCGAGCGTGTCACTGCTTGTGTGGCTCGCTGCAGAGCTGCACATTCACGTGATGGTCTGGGGCACCATTCTGCCAGCTTGTGATGCTCATTCGGGGTCTGAATTCAAAACCTGTTGAGCTCATTGATTCCATAATTTTTGGGTTCTTGTTTTCCTCTTTTCTACTTTTCTTTTTCTCACGGAGTCTTCCATTTTCTTTTCCTTTTGGATCTTGTACACCATGTCTATCTTGGTCCGCCGTCTTTGTGTTAGCATGCAGTGGAATCTTATTACCAATGAAGAAAGTTTGGAAAGACATGTATCCGTTCACGCAGGTGCGATTACAGGCTGACTGCCATCAGAAACACGATTGGCTCCTAGTTCTGACTTCTGCCTGCTTTAATGACTAGCAAAAAGTATGATAGGTACTGGACATTGTCGGTTGTGCTCATTTTATTGGACTCATCTAATGTCCTCTCTAAATAAACACGTGTTTTTTTTATTTGCCCTTCTTTCAGGGACTCCAAACACCATCAGCTAAATCCTTGGTACTTCTTGGCCACATTTCATGGCATCTATGAGTCAGTTTTATAGCCTTCAGATATGTAGATTCTATACGTCAATCAAAAATATTTGTGTGTTTTGCTGAATGAATTATAGTAAAAAATTGCCTGCCTCCTTTACTTGTAACATTAATGCAGACATCTAATATCGTTCTTGGTTTCCAAATATTTAGAAGGGAAATGATATTGCTTCCAAAGTAGCTTCGACTGGCACTTTTAGTTACTATCACTTTTTTATAAATATGGAGTAGGCCATAGAAAAATTATGAAACTTAGGCAAATTAGATGTGACTGTTGTTCTTTTGTGTGTGAGATTTTTTGATTACTAGTCAAGTGTGGGTTTATTTGGCTGTGCATATGGCAAATATATCTACATAATGATTAGTGCCTAGGTGGTATTAATATCTGTATGCACGTAGATATGTTTAAGGTTTAACTTTGCATTGTTCAATATGGTGCAGATGATACAAAGGGCGATAGCAGAGCTGAATGAGAAAGGGGGTTCTAGCGAGGATTCAATCTCGGACTATATCAGAAAGAAGTATGCTGATTTACCTTGGGCTCACTTTACAATGCTAAAGCATCATTTGGCGAAGCTTTGTGATTCCGGGGAGATTTTTCTGACTCCTAAACAGGGTTATTTAGTTGCTGGGGCGAATCTTGATATGTATTCTAGAAATAGATCCAGAGGAAAGCAGCTGAAGAGAAAGCGCAGGCCAAAGTCAGGGTTACGACGAAGTAGGGGCCGTAAGAAAGTTGAAGGAAGAACTAGGAAGTTGCAGTAAGCAGTAACTGAAGCTGATGAACAACTAGATAAAGTAATGTGAGAGGAAGCAGATGATGAAGTGATTGACAACAGCAGCAGCAAGAATCGAAATTTCGATCCGACCCAACCAATGAAGTGTAAGAAGACGAAGCACCTGAGGCCGAACCTAAATCTGTGCTCGAGAAATGGTTGTCATGGTGGTCCCCTCGGACCGACCCCGAACCCACGAGTCAATCGAAAGTAGGATCTACATTAGATCTCGCCTAGGTTGGCAACCCGCGGCCTCCTTAAGAACATCAAGGAAGCATATTTCATTATGTTAATCCATTTTCTATTTGTCGATATACAATTCCGACTTGATCGGTAGAAGCTTAAATAATATACTTCACTCCCCCATATCCCTCCTATAGTACTCTCTCAGAATATCACTCCTGGGAGGAAGATAATTAGGTGGAGCCCTCAACAAGAGACGATTTGATCAATGTAATTACCTTGCAAGCGTACTGTACAGCTACTGGTGTTACTGCCGGCTCTTTGGATCTCTTGTCATCAGATTGTGTTCTCCCACCAGCAAGCTTTCCAATTATGCTGGTTCTGATGGCCGCGCCAACCTTTACCACTGCTCGAGGCGGAACAATCCAAAACGAAGGTCTAAAATTCTCCCTGCTGTCTGGGGCAGAAATGGTAAAAGCAAGCCCGTGTGAAGGAGCTCTGATCTGTGATCCGGAAAGGAAGGCAAGGCCTTATACTGAGCAAAGCCTCACAACTTCTATGCAAGACAAGAGGCACTTCTATAACTATGTATTTGTAATATGTGACAACCCTCCACATTTCTGATGTCTACAACTAATTTATCCAACACACAATTAGATACTAATGTTCCAATCCAAGCAAAATTTGATATCCAAAGGTTTTGAGTGGTACCTAAAATGTAGATGCAACGCCACAAACCCACACACACACACACACAAAAGGAAAAGTGCCAAGAGAAAGAAGCATCAAAAGCAAGGGCTTTGGCTTATCCTAAAGAAACTTTCAATTCTTACAGACCGCGAGATGCATGATACGTTTTCCAGGCATAAGAACAAATCGCTACGCATTTTGATGGAAATGGTGCATCTAATTGCATCATGTACTGCACAAGTATCCAAGAGGTTACAAATTTTTACTACTACATAGACCAGACGCGCCTTCCAGGCTAGTTACCAAAGGAAGAAAACGATGCTGAGAACAATTTATTGCGTTCTTTAGTCAGAGGTTTTTGTTCCATGGTAATGAGTTTAGCGCAACATTGAATTCCTGATTGATTGTCAAGTGATGATATCCTTGAGGCCAGATGTTTATCATATCACTTGCTTAATGCTGCCAGTAGCATTTATGTATCGAAATCAGCTTCTCCTACCAAGACATTGAGCCAACCCGTCTTCACGTAATAACCTGCATAATAGACCCAAAAATTCTTGCAACTTTCGAAACCACGAACTCCTTTGACTATCTACATGATTGAGTAGCCAGGTCCACCTCCACCCTCCGGTACTGTCCACTCAATGTTCTGCTTTGGGTCTTTGATATCACATGCCTGGAGGTACAAAACAAAGAAAAAAGAGTTGAAGAGAAACAAAACAGTTAATCAAGCAGAAATGATACAGATGAAAAACAAAATAATCTTGCATTTAACATGTCAGGAGACCAAATACAGTATTTGGACCTCCTTTCACAGGAGCTGACTGGGCACACATCAGTTAGTGACATAAACATCAACCTCGAATGGAGATTTGGCCTCTTGCCTTGGTGTTAAACCCTCCAACAGGGGACCAATGGTCACGTGTGCTACATCTAACAGTTCTCAGGCTTTTCACAACTTTGACAGTGGATAACTACAAATGTTCCAGTCATCTATGTATGTAAAACTATGTAAGTTCCACGGAGATGTGAAGGATATACTTAATTTCATGTCAAATGGGTGATGCTCTGACAACAAAATCTGATCAAGGTGCACAAACCATGTAAATTTTTCTGTGTCTTTGATAGTGCTGTCCTCATTGTGTAAGTAGCATACAAGCTGTTACGACTCATGTAGTGACTTCTAGTCCTGGTTCCTAACACTGGCAACATGCACAACAAGTGACGCCGTGCATTGTACCCCTTTTCCACAGTATATAGTAATCCCTCACTCCTTGGACATAGCCATAGTGCCGAACCACATAGACAGTTGTGATTGTTTCTCTCCCGCAACACTTTGTTTGCATTGGTGTGCTGCAGCATCTTAGTAATATTTGACATCTAGGCCTTGTAGAATACCTAGAAATGTTCGTTATGCCCATGTATGCTTTACCATGTGAGTAGCTACCATATTTTGCACGTTGTGTCACACTTGTCTCTTACATAAAGTAGTTCTATCATAAATTGATGTGGTACCTCATATATTTCCTTGACAATCTCGAACCCAAATGTCAAGGCACCAAATGGAAAATATGCTACCATCCAATATTCCAGAAGGTTGAAATAGCTCCTAATATTCCTTACTGAGAATAAAAGCTTTACTTTCACTAAAATAGCAAGTGTCACGAAAAGTCGTGCACTTTTTGAGTTGAAAAGTGGAGGGGAATCTCACTTGATGCTTAAAATAATGGCTTCGCCATGATACTTCAGTTGACAGATTGTGATCCTTGTAGCCCTTATAATGGCCTCAAGATACCTTGTCAGACCTTCACGGTCCTAAGTTGGAGCAGTGAGAGTTCTTGTCAGCAGTTCAAGCATTTCCTCAGAAATTAGGTTTAATTACACCCAGCGCTATTGAGGTTTAGACTTATTACGCTTGCCTACATCGAACTTCTAAAATTACACTCTACACATTGAGGTTTGGTATTTTGTTACAGTTTACACCTGACCATTACCTATGGTTACTGAGGTTTTGACTTATTATGCTCGTCTACAGCTACCATTCAATATACCCGAAGGTTGAAATAGCTCCTAATATTCCTTACCGAGAATAAAAGCTTTGCTTTCACTAACATAGCAAGTGTCACGAAAAGTCGTGCACTTCTTGAGTTGAAAAGTGGAGAGGAATCTCACTTGATGCTTAAAATAATGGCTTCGCCATGATACTTCAATTGACAGATTGTGGTCCTTGTAGCCCTTATAATGGCCTCGAGATACCTTGTCAGACATTCAAGGTCCTAAGTTGGAGCAGTGAGAGTTCTTGTCAGCAGTTCAAGCGTTTCCTTAAAATTTAGGTTTAATTACACCCAGCGCTATTGAGGTTTAGACTTATTACGCTTGCGTACATCTAACTTCTAAAATTACACTCTACACATTGAGGTTTGGTATTATGTTACAGTTTACACCTGACCATTACCTATCGTTACTGAGGTTTTGACTTATAATGCTCGTCTACAGCTAACTTTTAAAATTACACTGTAAACATCGAGGTTTGATATCTTGTTACAGTTTACACCTGACTGTTACCTATCATTAAAGTTGCCACCATAATCGAGTATTTTCTGCCTAAACCAGCCCTAATAGCAATTATCATTTTCTTTTTATTTTATTTTTTTTGGCTTTAAACTATATTTTCATGTTCTTTAGCTAAGTTCTCAGACCCATCGAACCACCACCCTTCATCACCTTCAGCCACCACATTCTCATATTCACTTCCACTGCCAATAACCATGACCATCACCACGGCCAATTTTAAAAACCAAATGGAGATTGAATATCAACAAGGGCTCCAACGGCTCAACGCCACGCAAGATGATTTGGAGATAAATCGGTTTTTAGATCTCATAAGATATTGGGTTAGTAAAAGTTTTTAGATCTCAAAAGTGTAGAGAGGAAGATGGCATATGGAGATCGGTGGTGGTGGTGGTAATTCCAATTTAGGGGTTATGTATGGTCCTGTGATGGTGAGGTCGAGATGGTAGGTACACTGACATTTGGGTAAGCGGTGGTATCAGTTGTGGTGAGTAAAGCTAGAAGCAGTAGCAGGTATGTGGTAGTGGTGGTAAGGGGTATGAGGTCGCACTGGTGTTCCAACAGAGCTATGAGACTGGTCGGTACGGAGATGACGAGAGGAACTCCAAATTGGGTTTTGACTTTTGAGGTGAAGCATAGAGAAATTCAGGAATGTCCATAGTTGTCAATGGCAGGGCATAGTGGCTGACTCGGAGTCCGGGTAACTATGGTCTGTTAACTTTGTGAGGTGCACGTGTTTGAAGTGGGGCGCAATGTAATTTTAAAATTTAGCTCTGGCAAGTGCAATAACACTAAACCTCAATAGTGCTGAGTATAATTAACCCTACAAATTGGCTCTAAAACTTCGACATTCAATTTGTCGACCTCTAAGGTCCTTTCTCCATGGTTGTAGAACTTTACCATGGGAAGGCAACTTACTTAACTCATATTTCAAAACAAATAATCTGACAAAGGTGGAACAATCAATCTATAATTCCAATTTTTTCAAGGGATCCAATTAGCACACTAATACCAGCTTAGTACGCTAAACACCTGTCATGCGCCTTTCCTGTTTTATCTGACGGCGCTTGAAACAAGAGTAGTGTGGGTACACTAAATATTTGGCAAAATTTGTACAGCTTACGTGCTTTTAATAAATTGACACATGGTAGGCACATGAATAAATAAGTACCTGGGGTCTTCGCATTCAAAAACCCAGAAAGATGAGAGCCATAAATGAATGTAAATTCAGTGTTTGCATGAACATGAGAACCGTAAATGAATGTACGCACACAAAGAAAGATGGCTTAGGGCTTAGTTGAAAAGTTATTTGTTGCCGCAACAACTACCACGTTGAGCAGCGAGGCATACGCGTTATGGACCAATATAGTATCATAACCATGCTCTAAGACCAAAAAAAGAAAAACAGGTGAAATGATACCGTAAGGAAGATTATGAAACAACAAGGAAGAGCAGAGATGGATGCTTCACCTAACTTTATAAACGCGTGGCGCAAAACAGATGAAGGAAATGTTAAGAAGTTCTAAAGTGGAGGTACAAAAGTCTTTTTGATTTGGTATAGAGAAGGTATCTAACTCTAGGATTTCTGCTCTAAAACGGTTGACACTGTGAAATCAAATGCATACCAAGTCTTTAGGTGCGAGGAAGTACACTGTTTCCCATTATGATTCTTTTGATTGATTAAATGCACTTCTGAAATGTGTTAAGCTGTTTGAGTATGCTTTGTCCATACATATTAAGGTTTTTGACTCAAAAGAATTTTTACTAAGATCTCTGCTCAATATTCTAAAGTTTGGCGGACGACCAACACCAAAAGAACATCAAATCCCACATGTTGCACATACCCCATATGATTGTGAACAATTTGAGACGTAGCAGTATTATCTCGTTTGCAGCTTTTGCCATGTTTTAGCAGCCAAAGTGCAATTAGAATGTTAAGTTACCAGTATCTTGTCAATCTAGTGGCAAAGAAATGACAATTGCTGCAAACTTTCAGCTCCGACTGAACAGCAACATGGCATCACCTTTCCTGTTCAAAATGGAATGGAAATAGTCCAGCTTCAATTATGATATTGATCTTGGCCGAAAGCAAGCATCTCCACTCCATTATGAACTGAAAAGCGATTCTCTCCAAACCTACTTTCTTTAACTTAAGGAATGAGAATCAGATCAGAGCTGAATGTAGACCAATACGGTGGAAGTATGCTTGATAAAGAGACTCAAATAGAGACTGATCAGCCTGAATAGCTTATTGGTTAGTATCAAAGATATTGCAAACGTTAATACGTAGTTTGCATATGGGTGCATCTGTAACTAAGTTAGTTTTAGTATTCTATTATTGTTAATTGCTCCGTTTCTTAGAATTTGAGAATTTCTCGTGGTCATGACCATGTGCAGACGAGCAACATGTGGAACTGATCACCCCATCTCTCAGACCAAAAATCTATATCAAATCGTTGAGATGATAGATGTAACCCTGTATGTAAATAAAGTTCAATAGGTTCACCAATTGAGCTTATTTTGCGCTATTCCTAACCCTTCTGCCATCAAAATTTTCTTGGCTAGTGGACATGTCGATCCTTTAATAGGAGTGACGTGTCTTTTTCATTCTGGATATGTCTTTGCCCCTTCTTCTCTAGGCACTTGTCATACGACCTTGTACCGTGACAATAAGGCAAACATCGGTATAGCTCATATCTCTGTCCAACAGAATAGGACCAATTATATTGAGGTAGTTAAAACTGTCAGGTCTAATTTGCATACCATATATGCAATCATAAGATAAATAGGCTGGCATCATGACTACGTAGTTGCCAGAGATGTTCTATGTACTGTTTAAAGTAACAGAGAAGGTATTTCAATTGGGTACCTCTAAAGTCGGGTAAAAATTTGGCAACACCCAAGATTTGTATATAATTTCCATTACTATGAGTGTATGTCAGCCTCTGCGGCTGTGTGTTACTATCATCATATATGGTAAACATTACCTTGCAGTGTAGGCAATTTTGAGCGTTAATCTGCAGCTTCAGCTGACCCTTCTCATCTGGGACATACCTATTTCAATCCAAGATTGCAAAAAATAGTCAGAGATAACAGTGAACCATATGAAAGAAAAGAAGGACACTGCAGAAGAGCATATTACTCGTATACACGAGCAGGGCAGTAGCGTGATTCCAGTCCAGCATATTTTGGCAAGTTTTCAAGTTCGGGAATCGTAGGGTCCCTCAAGCGAAGATGAGCTGGTTGATCATGATCATGATTTGTGTTGCTCCTAAACAAGCAAATGATTTAAATAAGAAATCTTCAGGAAAAGGAGGAAGGATAAGAACATATATAAAGTGCAGCATTCATTTTTATTTGATATATCTCAGTTCAATAAATTCCTCCTACAAAAGTCTGGGAGATGGTTGCATGAAATCAGCAAATACATAGTTGACATGATCGCCTCTGCCAGAAACGTAAGGGCTGCAATTTTTCCTCACTATTTACAATTTTAAACCTCCAGATATTGCAGAATGTGATAAGTATCTATTCTCAGTAAGTCAGTAGCAAATCGTCCTCAAAATTATTAACTATGAATTCATCCACTTTGTTTACACCTTACCCTGGTTAAAATTTTCAACCCTGAAAGCTCAACTGCGCCCATAATGGAGGTAAATTCAGCAATTGCACTTTCGTCATCAAATGAAAAAACTTTCTTTTCTTTTGGAAAGGAAACTTTGTTCACCTGTACAAGGAAGTTGGTACATCAAAAGAAAGAACCCCGTCCGGCTTTGGATACTCGATTGCTGAGCATAGTCGTGCTTCCTGCAAATGTAGGAATGAGCTTACAATTGCAAGTGAAGGAACTGAGAGTTAAGCTATTATTAGATTGGTAGGTTCAGCTAGCATGCTGATATAGCCAGTACATTGTAGTTAAAGTTCGGCAGTCAAACAACATGCAGCATTGCCACGGTCCCACACTGCTATAGGATTCACGAAAGATTGTATAGTGCCGAAGAACAAACCAAATACAGAGCATGTGTCAAGATACAATGGTTTTGCGAATTCCAAGGAAATGAAAAACCACAAAAGAAAGAAAAGAGAGGCTAACTTACATCTTCACCAAGTTATACTACTTCAAACAATGTGTGAATTGACTCATCAAAATTATCTCGCCTATTTGCTAATCACGTAAGATAAATTTTAGGTCAAATTAATGGTCTCTTGAGCTCATGACCACTATCTCAGAGTTAATGGATTTTATACATTTAGGGTCAAGTTGCAAAAAAGGTGGACAAAAGAGAAGAAGGGAATGAGAAAGGGTGGTTGGTTGTAATGTGCAAAATACACCTCACGTATATGTCCATGTGGGGGGGGGGGGTATATTGTTAAAAAACTTGCAACCATGAATGTCAATATCAAGAAACAACTAAGAATTACTCACTTTTGTTGCTTCATAATCAGGTTTTCCATGCTTCAGTGTCAAGGGGGATCTTCCTTTCAATAAATAGCTGACAAGCAAACAATAAGACTGTATAATGTCAAGTAGAAATCGAAAATGCTAAGAAACTCATCACAAAGTTGAAATAAAATATGCTAAATCAGGAAAAGTGGAGATCTCTTACTGTTCTAAAGCACTTAAAGCCAAACCAGGAAAAAGCCCATACTCAAATGCCTGCAAAATAATAATAGGCACAAGTACTGAAAGGGAGGTCAAAAAAGATACAACGTATATAGTTACCAATAACTAATATTGACAATATATGAACTTCATGGCACATGGCATCTGCTACCACGAGCATGTTGTTTTAGTTTTTTCTTCATGAAGAAGAACCTAACACCTCTCAACCTAGGTCATAGACCTATATTGCTGAACTTCTGTTTTCTATTATGCCAGGTAGCTAACTTCAGTTGATGTGCTTATTTTTAGAATTATGAAGAAAACACAAATAGTCTTGGAAAAATCAAGAGAGGTTTCGGAAAATGACAAATCAAGCTAGGCAATCCATGGAGGGCCTTAGAAAACACACTTGCAAAACATAAAGAAGCTTTCAAGAGGAAACATAAGAAAGAGTATCTACAATGTGTAACATACACAACTTACAGGACGATAGTTCCGTGCACTATAAAGTTCCTTCCATATCCACGAATTTCTCAAACTGTCCCAGTATGTATCCATATTCAAGTTGTCGTGGAGTACTCCAAAAGCAGACTCCGCTGCAAGCATTCCTGTAACAAGAAGGAAAAGTTATAGATATATCCTTCTTAAATTACCTTTTTTATCTTGCTGAAAGCCTGAAACTTAGTTGGACGAAGCAGGAGCAGGGAAGGAAGCGTACGCGTGCACAAGACTCTGCTCTTGGAACAACATTAAATGAATTAGTTGTAACATACCCTAGTACTTCTCCGTTTTTGAGTGCTGAATTCTCTATTTGGGTATGCTACTGCTTTTTTTCCTCAAGGAAGCTCAAATGTGAAATGTCATTCTCATCTTTATAAAGGGCCGTTGAATTTTGGACAGCATGGTTTGAGACCTTGATTATGGTGAAATAACGTAAGTTGGGCTAGTAAGATCTAGAGCTGTATCTACTTCTTCGCTACTACTTTGAGTTTTAAAACGTCCTACTGCAAGACTCCTGCTGCAAAACCAAATAAAACCAGAGTCAAATACTATGTCACTTGGACTCGGTACGAATATTGGGGTCGGATACGTGTCCAAGCAACGGATTCATCTAATTACCAAAACCTAACACACACGGATACCAAAAACTATTCAAAGTTACCCCATCTGTCTTTCCTTGTGGATCAACACCAAAGTCCTGAGTCAACGCTCACTTAGACTCGGTACAAGTATTAGGGTCGGATATGGGTCCAAGCATCGGATTCATCAAATTTCCAAAACCTAAGACACACTGATAACAAAAACTATTCAAAGTTCCCCCATCTGTCTTTCCTTGTGGATCACCATCTGCTTATCCTTCATTACGCCAAATCTATTAATGTTTTTTTAGTTATTTCTAGTGTATAAAGGCACTTAATGTAATGCACCTTGTTAGATTGACATTTTCTCCCAACTTAAAGCAACTATGAATCAAAAGAAACATATAAGAGTGTTCTTTCTTCCCGATGGTTTATAAGAGTGTTTTCTTAGTGGCATGTCCTGTGAGAAGTGTGAGACACGTAGCGCATACCCATGTCCGTCTAGTGTCTATAGTCCGACATAGGTATTTCATGCATCTTGAGAAGTCCACGTAACATAGATCACAAAGATAGTCTAAGTAAAGTTTTTTAACATACTTAAATGTGATCACACTTCCAACCCTATGTAATGGACTATAGGAGATGGAGACACAAAATTGAATTTGGACACGGACACGGGAAATCAAATATTGCAAACTCCCTTTAATTTTTTCCTAGTTAAATATGTGGAAGAGATAGTCTACATAAAGGTTTTTAACAAACTTAAATTGGAGCTCACTTCCGACCCTATCTAATGACTCCCGACTGCCAGACTCCCTATTTCAGGAATTATAGGATACGGGAACACAAAATAAAATTTGGACACGGGCATGGACACGAGGACACCTTTAGAACAATTAATCCCATTTAGTTTTTCATTTAAGACAAGTATAAGATACAGTGACCTTTGCCAAGTTGATGAGGTAAGACGAGGTAGAGGTAGACCGAGGATAACTTGGGGAGACGCAGTGAGAAAAGACTTGGTTGATAGGAACTATCAGAGACTGTGTACTTTGATTGGGGGAAGGTAAGAAAAGGATTCATGTACTGGACCCCAACCAATTTGGAACAAAAGCTTGGCTTATGATGACAATAATGTATGGCTCTATTTAGAAGTACTATATTATGAGTTTTTACTCGGCATTTGTATGATGAACTGACGATGACTTGTGGTGGTAAAGAGAAGGGAAAACAAACACATCTAGGAAGCACCGACACCTCTCCTAGGTGGAGGTATGGTGTCCTAAACGGACAGACACCCCGACACCCTGCGGACACCGGCCGACACGTGTCAGACACCTCTAATTGGTGTCCGATTTTTTGTTTTTTATTTTTTAATTTCTGACACCGTGTCGGACACTTCATCGAGGAGTGTCGGACACTGTTCGGAGAAGTGTCGGACGGTTTGGGCCAATATGAGATTTTTTTAACTGATTTTGGGGGTCAATCTGTAATAAATAGAATATATGGGGCTCTTTTACAAAAAACTACTAAACAGCCTAATCTGTAGGAGCCATTACCGTCTCTCTCTCTCCTCACGGCTGTTGTCTGCCGACCACAACGAAGCCCTCAAGGACTGTCGCCGGATCTCTCGCCGCTGTTGCCGAAAGATCTCGCCGTCGTCGCCGACAGATCTCGCGGCTGATGTCTCCGATGATAACGAAGCCATCGAGGGCTGCTACTGCTGTCGCTAGAGGTCTCACCACCATCGCCGGAGGATCTCGCCGCCGTCGCTGACCAACAGCTGCCCTTCTTCTCTCTGTATCGTCGTCTCTTTCCTTTTTCTTTTGTAGTGAAACCATGTCTCTCTGTACCGTCGTCTCTCTTTTATTTTCTTTTCTTTTTTTTTTTCTCTGTGGTGCATATCTATAGAACACCGAACGGAGTGTTGTGGGCACATTTGTTGTTAAATATTTGATATTTGAGTTAGTTTTTTGTCCTGTACATGACCAAATAAATGTTGCTTGTATATTTAACAGCCCCTTAACATTTAACAGGTTTCCCTTATTGACAATTTGACATTAAAAATTAAAGTATACATAAAATTCAGAAATTGGTGTCTAGGCAAGGCTGTTGGAACCTTGCTCCCATCTTCCTTTTTTACTCTTTTATCTTGTATTTGAATTCCTTGTTTTGGTAGTTTTTCATTACTGTTTGCTATTTTAGATTGTGGAATGTATTTGATATTTATTAAATATATATATAATAAAAATATATTAAAAAAATAGCGGTGTCCTGCGGTGTCCAAAATCTGATTTTTTGGAAATTGCGGTGTCCGTGTCCGTGCCACCTAGAAACACATGAAGGTCATTTATTGATGACCAACACCTACGCATAGACACGCAAGTTTGACACGTTGATTGAAGTTTCACTCTGTTGAAATAGAAGAGCAGATGCGCCCAAGACTGTCATCAAAGGTATGGTTGTCTATACTACCCAGGTCTGAATCCTGCATCTTCTTCATCCTTGGACCTTCATCTATCATCTATGCCGAAAGAAACGCAAAGACAGCTCTCCAATCGGCGACCGGGCATGTCCCTTCCGGCACATGGTGTGTCCAGTAAAAATCCTTACAGGCATCTCCGTCGTGTCGTGTCGATACCGTACTTTGCCCTAAAGTGCTGTGTCCATGTTACATAGGTCCTACCTCGAAGCTCCCAAGATAAAGTTGCATAATCATATCAACCAATCCCTGCCACTAATAATTGAGCAAAATCACGACATGCTAAGCCTCATAAATTTCATTTTTCCAGGATCTACAGACTTGATACTGAAAATTTGAGATTTAACCTCCGGACACCACATAATTGACTCGATTATGTGCTGAAATTATAGGGCGCTAAGATATTTAACATTGACACTTAATAATATGTAGTAGTATCTTCTATTTCTTATGCATCTCAGCCTACAGTTAAGTCAGCTGACCGAGACCAAAGGCACATTAATAAAACAGAACAGTACCTGATTTCATGGCGGTATGTGAGCCTTTTATTTTAGGTACATTTAAGAAGCCAGCTGAGCATCCAATCACCGCACCTCCAGGGAAAACTGGATATGGGATAGACTGAAATTTAATTAACATCATATTTGTATATGTACAACACGTATGACAACCAATCAAATCAGATAGATCATAAATAAAAGTATGAGCCCTAGAATCAACTTGGAAGAAAGAGCTGCCATTTCTGTAGCTCTAGTCTAGTCAGATGCAGTGTGTCACAGGTCACAGGCTGGTCAACTTATAATCACATTAAAGCATGATGCAAGAAAGAAATTAATTGAGGGAGGCAGCTTTCTCTCAGTCTAGATGTGGACACTCTAAATTATTGACAAAAGAAAATATCTTATACACCTGAAAACCGCCTTCATTCAAAGTGCGAGCACCATATTGGAGAACAGTTCCACCTTCAAGAAGACGCTTGATGGCAGGATGCTGCTTTAGTTTCTAATCAAAAGTATAGGACAAAAAGAAAGGCAAGGTTAACATGATTGCACATGCTAGATATCCATGTGAGAAGTTGAAGTTAAAAGGAATGAAAACAAACTTATGCGTTTGTGAGTTAATAAAAAGGTTCATTTCGAAGATAGAGAAGAAAACGGGAGGGCTGCGAATGGGTGGAGTCATAATACAAGTCATAAAGACCAAGTAACGTAATCACAGCTCTAAAGCCTTTTTCTAACTTCGCATCAGTCAATACTGCATCCCATCAACCACAATTTGATATAAGACACATACTATCTATCGTCCACTCGCATGCTCAAGTAAATCTTGTTTCGGTTATACATTATTCAATCCAACTAAGCATGGTTATAATTCCTTTTGACAAGTTGGTGGAAAATTTACAGTGGTGAAGCACGAGGTACAAAGAGACATACATATAGAACATATCAAAAGAAAAGGTGAGAGGGTAACCCTCAAGTTCATATTCTCTGGGAAGAAAAAATGGTAATCGTGAGTATTTCAATAATGGAATGAAATAAGAGTAGCAAAAAAGCCCACTAACTCTACAAGCAGAGCATACAAAAAACCAACATTAGACAGCCTAGTTAATTTCTATACGATATGATAATAGTTCAGCATTGCAAATCTCAACTTGCATGAAAACCCGAATTGCATGAGTGCCCCCCAAAACCCGAATTGCATGAGTCCCCCCCCCCCCCCCCCCCCCCCCCCACAACCCACCCACCCATACACAACACACTCATCCATAAGAACGAAAAGAAGCAAGAAAAATATGAAGCACAGAGACACAACTGTATCAATGCACTGCACATAGTAAGTTATTCGAGCTCTCTTTATATAACAGCATCTGAGATGAATCCAGGCATTCTGCTGTAAGTTCACAGGGCAAATTGAGTATTACATTTTACTACATCAGTGCTGCCTCCATTAGGTTGTTAATATGTCAGACCAGGATTGAGTTTGAGCAGGTTGTAAACTGGTTATGATTTTAATGCAGACACAAAACACGAGCTGGCTGAAACCGTACTCAATTTTCAACAACCTGCTAACAACGGGCACATGCACATTCTCTGGGATTTACTTCCCCGAATATCCAGAACTCCCCCAACAGCAACAAACAAATAAGAAAACCATAAAGAAGGCAGCAAATTCTCAGAGATTGGATGTTCCAATGAGCTGCATATAATTATTTATTTGAATTCTCCCAATCTAACAGTATTTAGTCTTGATTCTTGTTTTGTTACAACGAATACCTCCATAAGGCATTTGACATGTCGGGCTTGAAATCTTTCGCTTAAAATTTTTCTCAGTGTGGAACATATGTAACCTGATTAAGATCCAACTTTGAAGCCACAAGATCGAGACCTGAACTTAACTAACATGATAACAACCTAGACATAGATATACACTTCTATGGAAACAATCTGCAACATAGAATACAGTATCAAAACTCCAGTATCTAAAGTAAGATGCTTCCGGTCCACTCTGGAACTTCAGAACCGCGTGTCTGACGATGATTTGGATTTAGATCTTACTAGATCAACTTTTACCACTTTGTATCAAATCAATCAGACAGATGGTGCCTTCAAATGCTTCAAAAAGGTTAGCTCAATTTACGAGGCTACCCCACCCTGGGGCCTGGGAGGGTTTGATGTACATAACCTTACCCCTTTCGGCTTGCCCTCAGAGTGCTTTTATAAGCTATGAGTGTATACCGTGACCATGTTGCTTGGAACATCCAAGGACCTTTGTTTTGCAAAAGAAGCCCTAATTATGAAATGAGACCAACAGATATCATGGGAGTGCTAACTCAAGCAAGATCGACACATGCACACCCACACACAGAGACTTCAAAAATCTGTCTACTGCTAATTAAAGTAAAGGTGACCAAGAGACTTGACGAACCAAAAAAAACACTAGCACATTTGCAGTCAAATCAGATTGGTCTTTGCATCATGTAAACGATAAAAGGTTCAAGATCCGACATCTAAACAACGAGTTATTTCTTTCTTTCTCTGGGGTGGCTAAAAGGAAGTTAAAAAAGGCAATTACCTGGAATTCCTCGTAAGGGTTCATGAAAGGGTTGTGATAATTTAGAGCAACCACAAGACCAACAGCAACCTGTAAACACAATCAAATGAAACACCATGTACATGGTCACCACAATAAGAATTTTGAGATGAAAACTCATGGGCTTGAAACTGATGAGGGTAAGGAACATCTCAAGCCCGATAAAATTAGAAGAGAGAACATTGTACCTGTCTATCTTTCATATGGTACAAGAAGGATCCCCCATATGTCTTGTGATCCAAGGGCCAACCCAGCGTATGAAGGACAGAACCAGGTTTATGCTTGTCTGCATCAATTTCCCATACCTAAACAAGAAAATAATTTCATGAAACGGGTAGAGGTCAATGAGCAGTTGAGACAAAGAAAATTCTCCCTCTCTCTCCAAACCCCAAATATATTTACTCCAAGATTCGTCGGATGAGAATTTTACGATAGCCAGCAACTATGCTTTAAAAGCGAGATATCTTGAAGGAAAACCATTCTTCATTAATCCAGTTATAATGCTTCAATTATGTTTCACAACTCTTCCCAATTTTTAGAAACAATTCAGATCTAACCAAAAGAAACTCATGAAAAGCCCAATAAACTCAGAATCTAAAGAAACGGGTGCAGATGACCATATATATCAACATCCCTTCCTTTTCAGCACAAAAACGTAATAATACTCTGGTGCAGTACTTGGTGAAGAAAATCATTTCACATACTTCTGTCACCTCCATCGGCAAGGCTACATAATGATTAGAGGCAGCAGTTGCAACTCTTTAAGTTTCAGGAGAAAAAGAATAATTGTTCATTTATCCAAAAGATAAAGCTGTGGATCCCTTGTTTATAAATTATGTTCTATTTTAGTACATAAATTTTGCAACCCTAATCCTCTGATTGCAGACTTGCCCCTTGTTCTCATTTTAAACAAGTGAAAGCCCACCCAACAAGGAGCCGAATTCGTGACAAGCCTCAAGTCCTCAAAGAACATGGATTTTTAAATGAGTACCTAAGCTTCTTTTAGATGCCATCAAAGCTTCTAAATATAGAAGAAGACAGACTTTGAAACCAAAGGATAACATGTTTGTTAGGTTAGATACAGATCCAACAAAAAAATGGGAATGAGAGAGCAAAGTATGGTGTTCATTACCTCTTTAATTCCTAAAGCATAAGTCTGATGCTGCCCCTGCCCTTTCTCTCTCAATTTGTATTTCCTCATTATCTTCTGTAAACACAACCACAAAAAGTTCATATTTAGTGAGTATGCTCAGAATTAAACCCACCAGCAAATCGCGGAACGGAAATAAATCCTATTTTTTTGCAAACCTCTGATAATGACCCTCGACAACCTTCAGCGAGAAGATTCACACGTCCTGCAGCCCGACCTCTTTTCATTAATACAAGGCAATACAAGAAAAATTTAAAATGTGCAAGTCAAAGGAGAAACAGCCTCTATGCCCTTTGTGGTGCATTTCGAAAGAAGGATCGAGGTTCTTTCCTTTTCTTTTCTTTTCTTTTTTTTTTTTTTTTCCTTTTCTTTCTTTCTTTGGACAAAGCGTCCCAGGCTCTGTTACGTCTCCTTCCGGGAGCTGTTAGATGGGGCACCTCCAACAAAAGAGAAGGAGCATGCTTAGCAGACCTTTCTTGTACTAAAATCGCTTCCATGTGTTTATACTTATCTTCCCTTCTGATACAACAAAATTTGAATAACTGGCAAAGTGAGTCACTCAAAGCAAAGCTTTTACCATTGGACAAGCTATATGCACCATAGTCCATAGTCTGGCTGTTACGCCGAAAACTCGGCATGTCGGTTCAGTTTCAGAAGCTACTGAGACGATAGCTACCCAAGTCGATTATTAGCACAATTGACAGTGTCACCAATATGACGCCGATATCTCAGTCATATCACCACATCGTGGATGTATGGCCAAAATAACACCACAATCTATGATACATCACCTCGGCCGTTACATATTGAATAGCACTGATGGAGTTACGACCCAGTTATCAGCAGAGAAGAAGTAGATGTAGAAAAAAGAGGGAAAATGAAGAAACAGTCAAACATACCACCAGGGGCGGAGCCACGCTTGTACGAGGGGGGGCTAATGTACCCCCTCAGATTTTGAAAAAAAAATTTATATATATAGTTTTTTTTCACTCACAATCACACAAACCTTTGATGAAGCTCTACTTTCAGTGAGGACGATGGTTTTGGACAGAGAAAATGGAAGAAAGATTGGGAAAAAAGAGAAACAAGGAGAGAAGAGAGAGATCTAAGAGTTGAGGAAAGAGCACCACCCACTCACACATCAAAAAGAGAGGGCCTGGGGGCTGGAGTATCAGGTTCTTCTCTCCACCAAAAAAGCAGGTTTGTACCATTTTAACAGCACCATTCACCTCCCATCTGTGAATATACGAGGAAAAAAAAAATCCTAGAGAGAGAGAGCTTTTTAGAGGCAGATAAAGGTTCTTGGGGAGCCGAAGCAAGGTAACTACTGCGCCCGAGAAATGAACTGAATGATCTGACTGCAAGTGGAGAGATGGTGCAGCATATCCAAGATATCAAGCTTGGCTTGCGTGCTTGTGTTGTTATTGCTGTCAATGGAGTCATCTGGGGCAAGAGAGGGGGTACTCTACAGAATGCAAAGATGTCCTATTTTGTACCTACCCTACAGGAAGCCACAGTTTCTTCTCCATTCTTTATTGCTGATTTTTATCATGGAAAGCTGGGGGAGCAAATGTCCTTTTTGGCCCTGATTTCCGGTGAAGGTGAATTTACACACGGTGGCGCTCCACCATTGACGCTAGGCGACAACGTTCTTTAAATCGGTTATGTTGACAATCATTTCCCACTGTCGAGATTCAAGTAATCTCCCTCTCGTTTTTCTTTGCTCCTTGTAAATTATCAGCTTATTATCGCTATTGTACGGAGTAACATCCACTGTTTCACCCGTCATTTGTGGGGAAAGTTCGCGTAGTATTCTTCTTGGTTTGAAGTATACGATACATTATTAAATAATTAAAAAATATTAACAAGTTAAGAAAGTGCACTCTATTTTTGTGTGTTATTTTATTTATAAATTTTTTTTACTGATTTCGATATATTTTTAGCACCCCCTGGGGTAGATTCCTGGCTCCACCCCTGCATACCACTAATAGAAACTTGCAAACTTCCTTTGTTGGGTGTGCAGTGTAAAATGGGTACTTAAGCAGATCAATGTGCTCCGGCGACAATCGTTTGCTACTGCTTTACCTTGTCGTGTGTTTTTTTCCTTTTCAGCTTTTGTTTGGTGAATTATGATGGATCTTATACACGTGGCCAAATTTGGCAGCAAGACATGTTTGGCCATAGTAGTTTAATCATGTAATCTAAGTTAAAAAGTCTTGGATGTCCAAACAAGGCTTTAGTGGTGCAGCAGTAGTGGGCCTATCGTCAACACAGCAATAATCTTTTTTTTTCTTGTAGAGTTTCATTATTTTTCTTTTTTCTCAGTTGCTATGCAATAAATATTTTTACTTCTCTCTTTGCTCAGTTGGCCTATTTAGAACACTGAGGTGGAACGTAGAATTTTTATCCGGAATGCAAAACGTTCTTCGGAATGCAACGTATAAACATGTGCATACAATGCTTGCAAATTTACACATACATAATAGCAAATCCAAAATTTGTACTTTTAACATAATATACTAGACGAAGACAGTGACTTTGACTATCATGAAATAGAAGGGAAGTAATTTAAAAAAAAAAAAAAAACTTTTGTCATATAGTAGGTAATTGGTTACATCATTAATCTGCCAAGTATTGTATAATCTACACTACTTTTAAAGCCAACACGAGTTGGTGTAACAAACTTCATTGCGCGACAAGTGGTGCATTATAGTGGAGGGAAAGTAATAGGAAAAAGTAAAACAAACCTCTACCGCTACAAAAACTGATTGCCACCATTGCTTAACAACAATCCCCACAAAAATGGATTACTGAGGGGCCGTTTGACAAGCTTTTTTTTTGCTCTTTTTTGACCCTCTTCTCTTTTTTTTGCAAAAGCCCATAAAAGCTTGCTGTTTGGTTGACTTCTCTTTTTAAAAAAAGCCCAAGAGATTAAAAAGAGCTGGCCATTTTTAAAAAGAGCTCAAAGCTCTTTTCTTCTTCTCTTTTCACGCGGAGACTTCAGGATATTTAATGAGGTCTCCCATTCGAGCCTCACTAGCAGCAAAAATGCCATTTTTCGAGCTGGGTATAAAACCCACTTTTTAACGATTCTTTCATCTCTCTCTTTCTTCTCTCTCTCTCTCCCCCTCCCCCTCCCCCTCCGTCCGAAAGCCCTACCATCGGCTTGACATCAAACATGGTCCCAAACGTGAGCAGGTTCAACAGATCCCCAATCACGTCATCATCGACTTGTTTCTCTAGGGTTTCTGGGGTTGGTGGGTTTTGGGTGGGGGTGTGGCGTTCGAGGGCGAGCTGGGTTTCGTCGGTGACGGCAGCAGAGAGGGGCTGACGGAGCTTCTCGAGCTCGTCGATGGCGGCGAGGACGGAGGGCTTGAACTTTAAGGTTTCCTCTTGCTCCTTGTTGATGGGCTTGCCATGGGACACGGCCTCTTCCATCTGGGTGATGCGGTTCTGCTTCTTCCGCAGGGCGCAGAGGCGCTTGTTGATGAGGCTGAGGACCATTGTGTGGCCGTTGCCGTCGTTGCCGCCGCCACTGTGTGGTGCTGGGACTTGTGGTGTTTGAATTAGGTGAGGGTAGAGCTAGGGTTTGAATTAGGTGTGGTGATGGGGTAGAGCTGAATTAGGTGAATTAGGTGGGACTTATGGTATTTTATTTAATTGTATGAGTTACAAATTTTGCAAATATAAAAGTCAAAATTTTAACGATTAAACAGTCATATAATTTTATTGTAGTTATATTGTACACCTTCGATAGAAAAGGTGACAAACGATTTTTTGTCAAGGTGTAAGCCGGCGATGTGCCGGTGGTCTTGGCGTCGGTGGTCAAACTTAATTATTTGTAAGATATTGTAATATAGTTGCTTAATTACCTTTAATAATGTTTAATTATGTAAAAATGTATATTAAAAAAAAATAAACCCAAAGAATTGTCCTGTCAAACGCTTGCTCTTTTCTGTTTTTTGAAAAAATAAACTCTGTCAAACAGCCACCAGTTTTTTAAACTGGTGAAAAAAAAAACCACAACTCTTCTCTTTTTTTTTAGAAAAAAAACTAAAAACTGACAGCCATACCAAACAGACCCTGAATTAGTATATATTACTTTTAGTTTCTAATTATTGGAATTTGAGATACTAAAATGAGTAAAACGCATCCTTTTTTTCCTTTTTGAGCAACCTTTCCAGCGACATTTTGATGCATATCATGTGAACAGTTTAATACCAATATAGGTTAATTGTGTTGCACACTTGTATTATGGGGAGCAGTTTTGGTAGTGGTGGATAGTTATTTTTCTTTTCGAAAGGTTAGTCTTTTTCTTTTTCTCTTCTCTATTTCTCTCTGTCCACTATAATTAGCCACTTGTCGCGCAATGAAGCGGGCTACACAAACACTTGTATTGGCTTCATGAGTAGTACAGATTAGATAACATTGGCAGCTAATGACCTAACCCAATTACCTATTGTAGCAAGAAAGGGATTTTTAAAATTACTTCCCTTTTTCCATGATAGTCAAAATCACTTATCTTTGTCCCCTATTGTAAAACCAAAAAGTACCAATAATGCATTTGCTATTACATATGCGTAAATGTGCTAGCATTATATGCACATGTTTATACAAAAATTCCAAAGAAAGTTTGCACTCCAGATAAACGTTCTACACTCAACCTTAGTGCTCCGAAAGAGCCTACGCATACCACGTTCCATTGATAGTAATATTCCCCATTCCATTCCCAATTCACGAACCAAAACGACCCGTGCTCCAAGTAACATTGCGCTGAAGTGGCGTGCCACACCTACATCATCAACGTGACAAGAGCCTGACCAACCACACTACACCAAGTCCACAGCACCACATACACCTCTGCACATCTTTCCCAACCACACTTTAAAAAACATATACAGCATCTATCAACTGAAAATAAAGCCAGCAACCTTGAACCACCATAGCGCCAGACCTACTCATGACCGTAGACAGACACCTCCACATGTCTCGCTTAATCCAGCAAAATAATTTGGAACCAAAGTGTGCATAAAAAGGAGAAAGGGGGATGGAAAAAAGAGAAGAGAGGAGACTTGGGATCCGCAGCTGCACGTAGAGCCAATGGTTCACAGTCCTTAACTAAATAATATTCACCTCTGCTTATCTTTAGAAAATATATTCAAAAGAAAGAAAAACATAATCTCGTTGCCTAACAAGAAACAGAAAAAGACCAAAACAACCCGACTAACACGATTAGTATACCAAAATACCCCAATAGTACGACAGAAGTAAATTAACCCTAGACACAACTCCAAATGGCGAGAACATACCCCACTGACCAGGGGACTAAGGCCAGCATAGAGACAGATTCACTAAATCTGGCCAAAAGTGAGTAGACCCTGGCGCCTTAGAGAACATCAGATCACTCACAAGAAGACCAGAAGACGCATTCTAACATTTGACAGCGCCCGAATGCCATATTCAAGAGCTTGGATCAGATCAGATTCATATCTGACTCACCTGATCCACGTCACTTGACCACCAAACAGTGACCACCAAAGCTGGTGAAACAGCCCAAAAAAGGAGGGGACACGGCGGCAACAAGAACTCAGCTACGACTGTTCAATAGGCAATCTTAAGAATGAACGTGCAAAGAGAAGAAAGAGACAAATACCAACCTTTCAATTCTACACCACGCTGAAAATTGTCTTTCCTGGAACCATTCTTGGATACACCCATATCATTAGTAGCAATACCAATAACCTTGTGGCTTGAGTCATATAAAACCTGGAAAGCAACAAAACTTCACTAGGGGAAGGAAAAAGATTCAGAACCTAACTAATCAATGCCCGAAGTTGAAATATGCAAAGTGAAAGTAGGAGGACCTCAGAAGCAGCAAAGCCTGGGAATATTTCAACTCCTAACTCTTCAGCCTTTGATCCCAACCAACGCACTAATTGACTCAAACTGCACCATAATGCCAGCCATAACATCGTATTTATAAAAGATCGGTAATATACGACCATTCAAGCATGAAGATCGCAAACAATTTTTATTCTAATCTCAGAGCCTCAAAATAAGTAAAAATTGTCAAGCTTATTAAACAAAAGAAGATATTTTCTTCAACCAAGTTATAGAGTCAGAAGTATTCATAAAGAGAAGGGAATGGGCCACATATGAGTTCCACTCGGAGAAGTAAAGCATTATAAACAAAAGGGGTAGTATAAGCCAGAACCAAATGATGTATGAGCGACATCAGTAACTTGACTTGGTTCAGCATGTGCAGAGGAATAATACTAGTTTGCAGGGAAAAGATATTAATAATAAACAGTATAAAGTGCGCACTTCAGGGCGAAAAGTACAATAAGCCAGAGTTCTACAGAGTAGTACAATGATCATGGCACATCTCAGAAAGAATAATGGTTTCATGAAATCACAACGATTTTTAACTCATGAAAGTTCATGAAAACCTTTATGCAACTTCAAAAAAATGTTGAGCTTATGTTGAACATTTTCCTAAACTTTCATACTTTGAAATCATATATGCACGTTATCTAATTACCTTATCACATAATTTCCTTCGTTATCAAAGGGAGAAGGAAGAGAAAATGCATGATTTTTTGTAAGTAACAAGAATTTGTCAGAAGAAACGGGAACGTCAATAGGTGCCTGCAAATATTATTTGCAAAAAAACCAAGGTTAGTTTTGGACAGAACATAATAGTAATGTACAACATATACCAGAACCCAGTCATTTATATCTGTGCAACTCTAAGTAGCTCAACAATAAGAAACTTGCACAAGGCAGGTGAACCCATAGAAGAATATTTTTGCGCTCATGAAGTACAAGTGGCCATCCGGAGTAAACTCCAACAAAATTAGATCCCTAGAGTCATTCAGCACGGCTACTTTCTTGAGCAAATATTAAGTACAGAAGTAGAGAAAATAACTGCGAAGGATTTCACTTGAGATATCCAGGATCTTAACCTCTTACAAACCCGTCACAAATTGTGGCATTTTCTTTAAAAGGGGAACTCTTGGTGAATCACATGCTGACTAGACAATACATTCAAACACCCTAAAATACTCCTGCTACTTAGAAAGATAATATAGAATGGCAGGAAAAAAAATTTATATTTGATTCTTCAAGATGTTGAAGTAATAGTCTCTGGTCCCTTCGTGATCAAACAGCAACTGTGCATACTTTTTTCAGTTGATAACACTTTCACTTTGTTGGTCATGAAATCTGATTAAAATTCTTTCAATGAAGCCGAAAGATGCATACCTAAAGGTCTTTTTTTAGCTAGCCTAGTTGGTAAAAACTTTAGGTAACCATATGAAAAAGTTAGTTTGTTACTGCATTTATCAAGAGGATACGGGCAAAACTAACCCCTGTTTAACAACCCTCTCCCCCACAAAAAAAAAAAAAACCAAAAATTCAAGTAAAAGGAGGAAAGAATAGAAGATGAGAGAGAGAGAGAGACGAACAGTGCTGTCTAACAGTGACACATCAATGGTACTACAGCATATGGATTCTTGTGACAACTGTCTGCATGTTGAGGATCAAATCAAAAGATGTCACTTCAACCTTTAGTAAAATGGGGAACTGGTTCTTTTTAATCATTATTATGCCACTTCTGCCGGATGGTTGGCGAGAAAACTGAGCCGGATAAGTATGGGTATGAAGAAACAGATGCATATCACTGGAATTATGTTAAGAAGGGAATCAAAAATCATACGAGTTTTAACTCCCAGGATTTCTATTCATCCAATGCTGATTCCAATAAATCATAAGTCCTATTAAGAGAAACCACCTAGTTGATAGGGCTTCATTCAGTGATAGATTAAACGAAAACTGTGCAAAGAACCTTTTTCCCTTTCAAAAACTTTATGAGACATCTACAAACCCACAAGAAATTTGCAATTACCTGCCAAAACTAGAGAAACATACTACAACTAAGCCCACCGAGCTACACTAGGAAATGGGTCATATCAGTAATGAAGTAAGAAGTACTAAAAAGGGGGGAAAAGTACCTCATCTTCTTTCCAATTTGGGAGAAGTTCATCAAGTGCGCGAGGCTCAAAAACATTCCCCGAGAGGATATGAGCACCTATAGCATCAAAAAACCATTGATAATATAATGATGAGAGGTCAACCATGCATAACTCGGAAGAACCAATACAAGTAGCATGAAAATTGCATAATCCTTAAATCACTGATAAAATTGAAATTGTTAGTTTCCTTTTCTGTGGACTAAACGATAAGTCTTTTCGCTAATTCATTTTCCAAATGAGATTGCAACTTGGAAATTGTGAAGAGTAGTTGTGGGTGCTTCATAGAATGATGGAAATAATGGAGACAGCTAAATATGTGACGGTATCAATTGGCAGTCCTTTTGAAGTAACAAGGACATTTCTTTTTATGTTTTTGGGAGGACAAAGACGTTAAATATACATATGTTTCTTTGTTCGGGTGGAACTTTCAGATGCTTTTGAGTTTTGACAAGAAATTATCTAGTCCAACCATGTGTGTCATTCACTTACGTGTAAAAAAATGCTTTAAATATAACCTGATTTTGCAGAGAGTTCAGTTTACAATTTTTTATTATTGTTGAGGCAAGAACTTAGATACTTCAGAAGTTTCTCTCTCATGGTATTCTAGGAAATCTAGTAAAAGAACAAAGAGAAATAAGATAAACATGGAGTATTGCTAAGCTACTACGGAAGTTCTGACAATGATCCTATTCAGGTAGTACTTCGATAGTTCCTCAGTGTTCAGTGTTCACTAAATAAATAAAGAGGTTATCTGGTGTGATAAAACGGATCACCAAAAAAATCGATGACTAGTAAATAGCATAACAATATTGAAAAGCGACACACAAGATTCCTAAAATGTTGCATCAATGGAAGCGAAGAGCAGCAAGAATTGAGAGAACAACAAAAGATGAAGGTTACAAGAGGAATAAGAAACCTTCTCTCAGCTTCAACACAAGATTATGTCTAAATGACAAATAAATCCACAGGTTGTATAGGAACTATGACTTGATCAACCCCATGTACAAATGGGCCAAGAAATTCACTCCTGGGCTCAGAAATTATCCTCTTAACAATGTTGAACTTTCATCATGCTAGAGTGAAAGTAGGGACCAAACGACCATCCTCCCCCTTTGTCAGCATCTGAAATCACTTTTAAACGACAAAATCTGATTCTTGTTCCTCTTGTTTTACGTACTTGTTTTGTACACCTCCTCTTTCACATTACTTAAGCTTGTCTGCGGGGGGCCAACATAAGATCCCCTGCCGGTACAAAGTAAATCCAGTGGAAAGCTAAAACCTTACTGTGTTTTTGGGGTTCAAGCCTGAATTTGACCGGTAACAATCTCTAAATGAAAGGAAGCTGGAAACATATAAGAACTTAGTAGAGCCCAGACCCAATTACTTCACTTGAAAAAGAAACACTAAATTCAGCATCACTCTTCCAATATGATCCAATAATGTCAGTGTCCCTATATCAAGCTCTCACTCTCCTTTATGCGCACAATGACCAGACATGTCAACTGACTTCCATCATGTTACATTTGGCTTGACTTGACTATAAAGCACAGTGTTGCATCTATATTTTTGCTCTCATGTTGACATTACATGCAAGCTATGCATCCAATTTAGCCTTTCTAAACTTCAAAGAAGAATGTGGCTATTATGGTCTTCAAAAAAGTCCAGCACAAAAATGCCAACAGAACTATCCTTAGAAAACTACCACGCAATCTGGGACGACATATAATGACTTATGTATCCCTTTATATTATCATATAATTGTTTTTAGGGCTACTCTCAAAACTGTGCCCTAAAGTGTACATCGAATCGTGCTCGAGTACATCACTCTTAACATGTACCAAATCGGTACCTCAAACTAATTTCTGAAACCAAACAAGTTCAAAAGTGAACGGAGGTAAACAAGCGCCAACTTTTCAGGGGCAAATGTGTCAATATGAAAAAATAAACATGGCACTATTTTTTTTCTTTTTTTCATTTCTGTCCTCTTTCCAGTTGATGAGAGAGTGGCTGCTTTCCTGTCCATTTTCATGTCCAAGCACCAGAACCATCGGTCACCACCGTCATCACCTCCGAAGAACACAGTGAAGGAGAAGGAATACAAGGAGTCGGTGGCGAAATTGGAGGCGGAGAAGAAGATGAGCAACTAGGGTTTGTTCTCTGATGGAGGAGATGAAGAAAAAGTTGGCGGAGCTGTGTGACGATCAATGGTGGTTTTGAAGTCGTCAACAGTAGACGTTCCACTGATTTCAAATATTCTCCAACACCACCACCATCTCCAACTTCGTAGTTCATAGAGTTTAAATTGAAATGTTGACAAAACTCTAGGATTTCCTTTCGGTTTGGATTCGTCGTTGACTTTCATTTTGGTCTAGGTTTTCATTAAATTTGGGTTGTGTATGTATTAATGATTTCTTAATGTCCTTTATTTCAGGTTCTGGTTGGTAATAAAGGTATGCATTTTGTTCTTGATGGGTGGCAAGCAGAGTTGTGGATGCATGGGGGCAGTGGTGATAATGGAGGTGGCGGTGGTGGTGGATAAAAAGGTGACTGGTTGTGGGTAAAAGTACTTCATGATGGTGGTGATCTGGTCGAGGAGTCGAGTTACTACCTACGTTACATGGGACTCTTCAGAATGCATGAAGTACCCGTATTTGGACACTTGACACTTGGACATGGGTATGGGATATGTGTCCGACACATCTCACATGATATTTTACTATGAACACTATCCTACAGTGTTTCTTTGACTTCTTTGCTTTGAGACAAGACAAGTTCTCACCTAAAACCTGTGCATCCCATAAGACATCATTTTACCTTAGAAATAATTAACAAGTAATAATAGATACGAATATTTTGCCATGCCCCCTGTCTGTGTTTTAAAAATTAGAAGAAACTGACACTTGGACACGTATCCGACCCGGACACTTGTACCGAGTCCATGTAACATAGGTTACTACTGCTGGGTAAAAGAGAAGATGTAAGGATAGTGAGTGAGTTTATGGTGGGTTTGGTTGGTATAGCTGGGATAAGGCCGCTGGTAAAATAGTGTTAGGTTGTTGTAATCGTGATGGGGTTGGAAGAAGAAGAAGACGTGATTTGGGTGTCTGCTATAGAGCAATGTCAAAGGCCCTCAGTTAGCTATAGACACTCTTTATAGAGCTAAATGGTATTGTGACTCACATTTAAAGGGAGTGTCTTGGCCAACAGGGGCATTAATACCCAAGAAATTGGAAACCTTCTTTCCATAGTAGCGACAATATTGCCCCTGAAAATATTAAAGTCTATGAGGCTTTATCTAATGTCAGACTATTATGGGTTGAAAAAATAGTTTAAGGTGCTGATTTGGTACGTTTAAAACATGAAATGCTCAAGCTGGATTTGACATACACTTTAGGGCACGGTTTTGGAATTAACCCTTGTTTCTAACGCCTAGAATGGTTGTTCAGATGCAAAAAGAAATAGCACCCTAACCTAGGAAGCACCGACACCTCTCCTAGGTGGAGGTATGGTGTCCTAAACGGACGGACACCCCGACACCCTCCGGACACCGGCCGACACGTGTTGGACACGCCTAATCGGTGTCGGAATTTTTTTTTTTAATTTCCGACAACGTGTCGAACACTTAATCAAGGAGTGTCGGACACGGCATGGAGCAGTGTCAGACCTCACGGCCGTCTTCTTCTCTCTCACCTCACGGCTGCTGTTTGCCGACCACATCAAGGTTGTCGTCGGTGTTGCCGGAGCTCAATCGCCGAAGATACCGAAGCCGACAGATCTGACGGCTACAGTTGCCGAAGGAAGAGAAACAAGTTGCTGCCGCCGTCGCCATCGCTAGAGGTCTCGCCATCGTCGCCGGAGGTCCTCCGCCGCCATCGCTGACCCACAGGTCTCCTTCTTCTTCTCTTTGTTTCCTCATCTCGTCTCTGTTCTTCTAGTCACTGAATGTCTATCCTCTCGTTTCTTTCCTTTTTCATCTCTCTGTCGTGAGTCCCTCTCGTTTCTTTTTTTTTTCTCTCTCTCTATTGTGCATAGCATATCTGATGCATGTACTATGTTGGATTTTTTTTCTCTCTCTGTCGTGCTGATCCACAGGTCTCTTTCTCTTTGTTTCCTTTTTTTTCATGTTTCCTATTCCTTTTTAACTCGATAAGAAACTTATTAAGTTAATAAGTTTCTGATGTTATGTAGCATTTACTATATTGGATTTAACGTATTTGAATGCCTTGTTTTGGTAATTTTTCATTATTATTTGTTATTTTAGATTGTAAAATGTATTTGATATTTATTATATATATATATATATATAATAAAAATATATTTAAAAAATAGCGGTGTCCTACGGTGTCCAAAATCTGATTTTTTGGAAATTGCGGTGTCCCTGTCGGTGTCCGACACCGTATCTGTGTCCGTGCTACCTAGACCCTACCCAAGGCAAGGTACATCATAATTTGCGCGCTTGTTCACATTTTCAAAAAACGTGGAAAAATGGCTATGCGATACCACGTAGAAAGAAATGGTAAAATTAAAACCGAAAGCATGATCACACGAGAATGCAGAAACGTTGAGATATAGCTTGAGCCTCCGTATACTGCAAAGAACAGAGAAGGATACAGAAGTATGTAGCGACTCACAGCTCTCAAAACAAATATAGCACCTGCCAACAAAACCGTAGGCGCATTCCATTTAAGGCATTACAAAACCTGGTTAAAACACAAACACTAAAAGGTACAAAATATCTGAACAGCGCCTCTGCCTAATAAACTAAGGCTCAAAAAACTTCCATCGAGTCACAAAACCATGTTTGTTTTGTCTCGTCACAATCGGGATCAGATGTAAGAACGTCTAGATGCTATAACACGATTTCCTTGTCACTGGTGATTATATACAATTTCAGCAAGTCCTGGCAGCAAATCCATCCAAATTTCTGGCTGGTTCTAATTTCTTGGTCTCCTTTTAGCTGCATCATCTGTATTCTGCATAATTTTCACAAGAGCCTGACATTGATCTTTCCACTTCTTTACCAAACAGCTGTCATGCATCAGTTCTTCATACACAACACAGTTTCTATTATTGTTCCCGGCTAGGGCTTAACTGCCTCCACGCTTCTTGTCTGAGTCGATATACTGTGACCAGCTTAGGCTAAATCCACCAAACCCTTGAAGTGCTCTTCTGTCTTGCTCCATGCAGGTTTTGCTCTTATGACCTCCTCGTCTCTCTCAGCAGGCGTCTAAGGCTGATTTTTGCTCTCCTAACTACAGCCCAGGGGTGAATGCAACTAAACCTACCAGATAGCTGGAATACCCAAAATGCTCTCCATAAACTAAAAGGATAGGCCTTTCAGCACTCCGCAAACAATAATTTACTCGCACAGTACAAGTACGCGTGATTGTATCCTTGCATAGATGATTGTAAAATGAGTTCCATCAGCAAATCTAAGACTGCCAATAGAATTTACCTAAACTTTATGGCGCAATTAAATTGGTAAGAAACTGTTGATAATGCATACATTTCTGTTCTAGCCATACTCCCCCTTGTTTCACAATTTTTGTTTCTTTTGACTAATTTTGACTTTCTAGGATACACTCCAACTATCATAGCATTAAGTTTAACTCACACACTGAGTTATATATCACATAATTATAATTTAGCAAGTCAAACTCGGGCAAAATAGTAAGTTGGGTCATTGTTTACATGCCAAATAAAATTAGGTGCTTAATGCGGTGACGTGATTTTATTTCTACATATTGGCATTTCCAAAAACAAATTGACTAAATTAGCATTAAGTAGCCAATGATGGATCAAAGAGGCATACCCACTTCGGCGCCTTTCTCGACAACACAAACGGATAAATCGACGCCCTTTTCGCTGCACAGCTGCTTGAACCGTATCGCAGCTGATAAACCGGCCGGTCCAGCTCCGACAATGATCAAATCATAGTTGATTGACTCTCGGTTCGGTTCACTACTAAGATTCCTCCGGCTCCCAACAAAACCTAGAATTCTTAGAAACCCATTTGCTTTATGATGTGGGCTTCTGAAATACCCAGATGGGAAAAGGCGGTTTACAGGTGGGTATGAAGTGGGCAAAGGGATGATTTGGGGGTGATGTGAGAGCGAGGTGGTTGAATTGGTGAAAGGGGTTGGATTGGGTTGTAATGGGAATCTTATTCTCGATTTTCTCGAGGAGCGAGAGAGGAAGGGAAGCATAGTTACAAGGCTCTTCTGGTAATGATGACCACTATCAGTGACTACTGCTGACTGCTTCTGTTTTGAGTTTGAGATGAGACAGAAAAGGTTCTTTTACTTAAATAGTCGATGCCTTTCTATTCAACCAAATTTAATCCACGCCAAGTGCTAAAATGTACTGTATTTTTTTAGATTTGATGCATCTTAGTATTAGTATATGCAAATGTGAATCATTCATATATGAGCCCTAATCTGAGTTTTTTCCCTAAATAATACAAATTAATAACTTAATAACCTGTTTACCCCATTTTCAAACTTATTTACCCGCATACCACATTTTGGGAAATCGTGGTTCCAAACCGCGACTTCTAAGTTAAAAACGTGGTTTGCAAACACGTTTTCATGTTCTATATATGTTTCCCATTTAATTTTTCTAATTTAAACAAAATTGAAAGAGAAAATTGGAAGCAAAAATATATCTGTTAGGAAAACGTTGTTCAGAACCACGTTTTCTTTAAAATCGTGGTTCAGACCCCGTTTCCTATAAAAACGTGGTTCAGAACCACGTTTTTAGAGGAAACGTGGTTCTGAACAACGTTTTTAGAGAAACGTCGTTTTTTGATAACATGATTTGAAATGAAGTCGTGGTTTCTAACCACGATTTCCTAAGTAGCCTATACATTTTCATCACCCCACCTGCACCATCTACATTCTTTCTTCGCGTAGAATCCCTCCGTGCCTCATATACCTAAAACATGACTTACACCCGATGCACCAAAAGTGCGAAGAACTCACATTCTTTAAACCCAAAAACAAAGAGAGAATAGGAAAAAGAACAATAGCAAAAATTGCACTTCTAAAAATACAAAAAGGCAGCATCATGTGGAAAGTATATGTTAAAAAACATAGGTAGATGGTTCTACCATTCATGGGGAATGAATATGTTGAAGTTATATGCAATGTCAGTGAATAGCATATGGACCAGCTTATATTAGTCATTGGCAACATGTGTATGTTAACATTTGTTTATTAACAAAGATGGAAGTCTAAAGATGCAAGAAAACATCATTATAATGTTCTTAAGCATGAGACACATACAAAAAATGTTTTCAGCTATTCAATTAAGTTTTTATGGTAGAAATTTCTTTGTTAGAACAAAGGTGGTTCAAAACCACGATTTACAAGAAAATCAAAATAACGATTTATTAAAAAAACGTGGTTCAAAACCACGGTTTTAAAGAAAACGTGGTTCAAAACCACGTTTTCCTTTAAAATCGTGGTTATGAACCACGTTTTTTATAAAACGGGGTTTCCAATCACGTTTTACTAGAAATCGTGGTTTTGAACCACGTTTTCGTGTCACGATTTACATTTTCCAGTTGCTGGTTTATTGAGCAGAAAACGTATTTCGTTCCAAACGTTCGTCGTTGGAGCGTTGGAAACCACGACAATTTTTGTTAAAAACATTGTGCAATTTCAAGTGAATCTTGGTTTTTACTTCAATTAAAATTGTGGCTGAAAACCATGACTTCTATATAAATCGCTTTTTTTTAACAATGATTTCTTGTAAATGCGTTGTGTACTTTCAATTGACACTTGATTTTCACTTTAACACTACTCGTGGTTGCAAAGCATGGCTTCTATGGGCAAATGGGTGCTTGTGTGGCTCCTCAAAAATGGGCACTTAGTGTGCTTACTTGGTGATGTCAGCGTGTGTCCCCCTCCTATGGGAAGGTGTTCATTGTCCGTGATTCTTTCTTTCTCTCCTTCTCAGAGTACCACTGGTTCTCCACAATGTTCTATCCTCTTGATTTCATGTTTTTGTTGAAATGAAAAGAAAGGTCAAATAGTATAAATCGCTTTTCAAGAAAGGCAATGCCTAGGAATGACGATTTAACTTGAAATTTTAAATCGTTGTACTTAAACACGTTTTCTAGATAATCGTTTTCAGTGAATACTTTAGAGGCTTAGAGCCTTATCAACTTCCCGCGACCAAGCAGCTTGAGATTAGAAAAATGGACATGGGTTTAGATGTCTTGCACTACAATGGCTGAAAAAAGCTTGTTACTAGTATATAGGTTCACTGTCGAAATCCTAATTTTAGTGATTAAATTAGGATTTCGACAATAAAAAATATATATGCTCACTGCTATTTGTGACCATCTAGATGGTCTAGTGTACTCAGTCATGAATGCATCTTATATACGTGCATTATTGACCACTAATCATTTGTAGCCATCTTCATCTGAACATAAGGAAATACAACATATAAATTTTACGAGGTATTTCTTACAAAGAAAGCATCCTGGTTGACATCATATTACCACGCTGATAAACCGGTCAGCCTCAACACTAACCATTTTTAGTCATCTTCATCAGACATTGGAGCATCAGAAACTTCAGAAGGTTCAAAGCTCATGTTCCAATATAAACGTGCTTCGTTGTTGCAACCAGCTGCATAGCTTTCACGTGCCATACGACGTAGGTTATGCCTACTTTGACGAACTCTCATTCTATTGTTTTCTTCACGTATACGATGCAGTGCCCTTTCAAGCTCCATATGTGTATTCCGAGGCATGTTGATTGCTTTTTGGCGAGGTACGGGTATATTCATGTGTCGTGAATCAGCTACAAGGACCTCATATTCATTCAACCGATAAGACCATTCTGCATGTAATGTATTAACATACCGTGATGAGTAACGCAAACTTGGACGCAACGAATAGTGAAATTCATCTTCGCCCGCCCAGTAACGACCCATAGCTTCAAAAATGTCTCGTGGAGTATATGTCATTTTGGCCGTTCTTGCACAACAAAGAATACAGCAGCTAGTTGCCCTTTGCCCTTCATCCACTACACATACTTATATACTGCTTGGCAAGGGTCCACTTCAATAAATGCAACGTGTTAATATTTTTTGAGATGTCACAAGTCGCTGCAAGTTTCTTTAAAGTAGTTGATGAAAAGACTTTGCAGATATATTAGTTGTTGAAAGGATAATAGCTCATTAACAGCTTCATCAATCCTTGAACTGTTAATAACAGATTGAAGGACAATTCACCGTGAAAAGTCTACAATTATAGCAAAATCAAAGCGTAGTTGTTGCTCGTCAGCTTGATATGGCGTGCTAGTTTGGAAGTACCTACGTTTGTCTTTTTAGGGGTTTAGGACATGCCAGACACGTGACGTTACTGCAAAAAAAAAAAAAAAAACATGTGGCAACGAGTTGATTCAAATTTTTTTTTTACCCAACTCATAACTCCATGTGAAGTTTTAAAAGTATGTAGCTAAAGTACATATGAAACCCATAATCGGTATTGAGCATAAATGCAAAAGCGCAAGAATGATGTAATTGCTTAGCAGGAAAAGCCTTAGAATACCACAACCACTAAGAAGTTATGGGCGAGTAGAGCCTCATATTCTGGTAATAGATCATGGTTGTGCCTATTTTCTTCTCGCTCATTCAAGACACTGTCCACCTAATTAAATAAGCTACTTGAACACAAATTTCCCATCGACAAAAAACCTCTTTGAAAGCCTTCATATCTTTTACATGCTAACGTACAAATGAGCAAAATATTGTGTCGGATATTACTTTAGACAAAGTCACGTGGTTGATGTAACATTTCACTGGAAAGGCCCTGGTCTACCAAGCATCACATGCAGGGTGTAAGTGGCCAGTGACTTGTCTTGTCACTGGCTTGTCCTTTTCCAGTTCTCACAATAATGTATGGTGTCTACGTGTGTGGGCTTGGTTATATAAGTAAGTGGTGTTCAAAGGGTGAGAAGGAGAGTCTCTTGACTAGTCAAGGGCATCCCAAGCATATTACGTTAAAAATAATTGCGGCAGTCTTACCACGTTTGTTGCTTAAAAACGAACTACATGCAAAAGCGCAAGAATGATGTAATACTTCGCTGGAAAAGCCTTAGAATACCAGAGAAATAAGTTAAAAATGCTTGTCGCGACTCTTGTATTCTGGCCTTAGATCATACTTGTGTCTATTTTCTTCTCGATCATTTAAGACACCACTCTTAACTACGAGAATTAAAAACACAACAAGGAGCCTCCTATTTAAATCAGCTGATTGAACACAACTTTAAGGCCTATCTGAGGTCAATTTTCCACAGTCTTGAGTACACAACACATGCTAACGTACAAAAATGAGCAAAATATTGTGTCGGATATTACTTTAGACAAAGTAACGTGGTTGATGTAACATTTCACTGGAAAGGCCCTGGTCTACCAAGCATCACATGCAGGGTGTAAGTGGCCAGTGACTTGTCTTGTCACTGGCTTGTCCTTTTCCAGTTCTCACAATAATGTATGGTGTCTACGTGTGTGGGCTTGGTTATATAAGTTTGTGGTGTTCAAAGGGTGAGAAGGAGAGTCTCTTGACTAGTCAAGGGCATCCCAAGCATATTACGTTAAAAATAATTGCGGCAGTCTTACCACGTTTGTTGCTTAAAAACGAACTACATGCAAAAGCGCAAGAATGATGTAATACTTCGCTGGAAAAGCCTTAGAATACCAGAGAAATAAGTTAAAAATGCTTGTCGCGACTCTTGTATTCTGGCCTTAGATCATACTTGTGTCTATTTTCTTCTCGATCATTTAAGACACCACTCTTAACTACGAGAATTAAAAACACAACAAGGAGCCTCCTATTTAAATCAGCTGATTGAACACAACTTTAAGGCCTATCTGAGGTCAATTTTCCACCGCCCTGAGTACACAACACATGCTAACGTACAAATGAGCAAAATATTGTGTCGGATATTACTTTAGACAAAGTAACGTGGTTGATGTAACATTTCACTGGAAAGGCCCTGGTCTACCAAGCATCACATGCAGGGTGTAAGTGGCCAGTGACTTGTCTTGTCACTGGCTTGTCCTTTTCCAGTTCTCACAATAATGTATGGTGTCTACGTGTGTGGGCTTGGTTATATAAGTAAGTGGTGTTCAAAGGGTGAGAAGGAGAGTCTCTTGATGGCAGGACTTCCTGGTAGTTCTAATTATCAGCGACGTGAGAAAGTGTGGTTGTTGTGTGAAAGGAACGACGACTACAAAGAAGTGAAGTATACAGATCCGAAAGAGTATTACTGCGGTTTACGGAGAGAATGGGCACATAGAGTTACGGAATCAGAAGCACTACACCAAGATCTCATCGCCCTTAGAGCACCCTTGCTGCATCGTCGTTCACTTACTATGTCACGCCCCAAAGTTAAGGAGTGTAAGAAAGCTGTGAGCCAAATTCGAAAGGAGAATAACCGAATGTTGCTGCGTAGAAAACGATTTTACATGCTTCAACTTGCCGAAGAAATGGCAGAGGCTAGTGGGAGGCACCTCACTTCAAACGAGAGAAACAATATTTTAACCAATGATCAGTACTTATCTGATGAATATATGTCTAATGAAGAGTGAAATATCTCTAAGCCCACTATGTGTTTGGATTTTATTCCGTTATCAGTTTTACACGTCATTGTAATAAGCCAACCTCTCCAATGCATTTGTTTGTGTAATACTTATGTGGCTGCAAATTTTTACTTTGCGCAATTGGTAGGATCTATTACAACCTACACTGAATGATCCAGTCTATCTAAAGTTATACCTATACGCTTATCCAATCTGTCATGTATATAAATGGTTATTCTCCTTTTTTTTTCCTGTAGCAGTGCCTTTTTCTAATTGATATTTCCATATAGGATAATGGTGAGTAAGGGTGTTTTTTGACTTGTAACATTTACGGAACATTAAATACCCTTTTTTAGATTAGATGTTCAGTAAACAAATGAAGGGTAATATTTTAGTCGTCTAGTTTTGACTTTTAGTGTAAAATTTCCATCATGAACTATTTACTTAATATGCATAAGATTAACAATGTCATGCTGAATTACATTCACAATAATGTAATTGTTGAGATGTACTGTTAAGATTACTAAGTCACATTGTATGTTAAAACAAAAGATAATTAATGAATGCACTGCCGATAGAGCTTTAGAGTACCGTTTAAAACGTTTAACGCAAAAAAAGAAAGAATAAAAATTATTGTTACCTTACCCCAATTGTACATGAAATGGGGGTCTAACATTTAGCTCCTGTGTAGTACGGGTGCTTGTTGTGGTGATTTCTAGCCGAATTTGACAGTGAAGGAAATTAATATATGCATATATATATATATATATATATATATATATATATATATTAGTATACCTCTTTGGTGCAAAATATGTTCTGCTCAAAGAACTTTTCTGCTCTTATACATGGTTCTCTTTTTTATTGGAAATACAATGATTTTTCTATTCAATCAAAAAAAGAATATAAATAGTTTCCAAATATAGCAACTTCAAACATTTGGATTAGTTATTTATAACTTGTTGGAATTTTCACTTCGTATTTCAGTATACACACTACAACAAAAATGACTTTTAGCGACGGGTACTTCACAAACTAAAAGTCTCATTTCCGTCAAAAAATATTTTTAGCGACGGTTAGTCCATCGCTAACCGTCCGTTTACAAAAATAAAAGCAGAAACACCAGGAACTTGGTAACTTCACTGTTGACCGAAACTTACAATGCCAATTTGCGCCCAACGATCTTTTCCGAAATCCTTGATAAGTCATTTTCACAGCTCCTTCACTTTCATTCCATTCAACAAAATACACCTATCCCCAGGTCAAAAAGTCAGATGAATCAACCTTGTCCTATCTGCATAAGGTGGCCATTGTTGTGCACCACCGGCCTGGACCATCATAATCAACACGAGACCCCAAATTGTCATATAACCATGCTTTTATCTCTCCATCTAAAGCCGTTGAGAATTTAAACTGAAATAGGAAACCATACGTTGGTCAGGAGCAGGGGAACCTTGCGAAACGGTACTTGAATGACGGATAAGAGCAAGGCAAACTCAATAGTATGAAACCGTAAACTAGGGGTTTAAATACTTAATTCTTACTTGAATGTTTTCCTTATAGTGAGGGCATACAGAATATACAGGAGCCTCGTGACCTTCAAAAGTATATTGTTTTGCACCAGTTGCAGCATCCCATACCTAATATCACAACGAAGCATAAGCTGACTTGCAATATGACCACTGCTGAAGAAAAATTAGTCATAATGTGCTATTTAATGGTCACAGTTGAACAAGGTTTATGATGGACCAACCTTGATCGTCTTGTCGTCCCCACAGGTTATCACACTCAGCTGCTTATTGGGATATGAGAACGCAAGATCATTTACTCCACCAACATGACCATCAATCTAGAACTGAATTAATCAGTGACCATTCCCAAGAGAGTAAAAGTGATCTTGGACAGTAAGAAGAGACAAAAAGAAAGAAGTCAAAAGACAAGGACTACCTCCAAATGGTGTCGTGCATCATTACCCCCATGGTAAGAATATATCTGCACAATGTGCCGCGAGTATGCAACTCCTGTTTATACGAAGTAATAGCTGTAATACTTTTGAGGTTAAGGGTCAATTCAGATCCACAAGGATCTCAATTGCTTACCATACAGATCACCATCTGGACTCCAGATAACACGGTTATTAGCTAGTCATAAATTGACGAGTACAAAAATACAGATTCAATGGGACTGAAATTACTCCACTCTGACTTCCTTTGAGCTCAATATACTAGGAAATCGAATAATGGATGGCAAAGTGCTTAAAAGAGGAAATAGGAACCAAATTCAACCTTAAACTTAGAACAAGAAAATAGCGCATAGCCTGTTTCTTTTTAATGATCAATATCATGCATGTAACGTGAACCTGGAAGTTTGTCCAATGA